>CAUYLG010061518.1:0-19993 GCA_963573385.1 Cacajao melanocephalus | reverse complement strand
AAAATATTGGTTGGCTGCTTGTTTGTTATTTTCATCCCTTATTCCTTCCTGTCTCCATTGTTAAGCACAATTATTGGCATAAAAGAGGTTTTTAATACCCATTTTTAGACTGCATTCTAGCCTGGGCAATAGAACAAGAATGCCATTTTCTCTCTCTCTCTTTCTCTTCCTCTTTCTTTCTCTCTTTCATTCTTTTTCTTTCTTTCAAAATAAATAAATAAAAAAGAAAAGAATAGAAAGAAAGAAAATGACCTAATTTCAATATTGTTGTGTTTCAGAGAATAGGGAGGACCCAGAGGGAGAGAAACAGGGCAATGGCCACTCAGCAGAGCAGTCAGAACACACACCACATGTATCAATTAAGTTCGTCATCTTAATAGGTGCAGTTCCCAGTACCTCAAAACAGCTACAACAATAGTAACATCAAAGATCACTGACCAGAGATCACCATAACAGATATACTAATAATTACAAAGTTTGAAATATTGTGAGAATTACCCAAATGTGACACAGAAACATGAAGCGAGTATATGCTGTTGAAAAATGGCACTGACAGACTTGCTTGACACAGGGTTGCCACAAACCTTCAATTTGAATAAAACACAGTATCTATGAAGCACTTGTTAAAGCAGTACACAATAAAGCAAGTTAAGCCTGTAATTCTGAATTGCCTGAAATGGTTCCTTGTGACTGACCATGTAGAGCTTTCTTCAAGATTCAATAATTTTTTTTCTGCAAGGGCCAGATTGTAGGTATTTCAGGCTATGTAGGCCACATACGATCTCTGTTCTATATTCTTTGTTTTGTTTTTACAAACCTGTAAAAATGTAAAAACCATTTTTAGCTCATGGACTTTACAAAAAACAGTCCATGAATACGATTGGGCCTGCAGGCCATAGTTTGCCAACACTTGGTTTAGATCACATTCTACAAAGATCTGTGAAGACAGAAAGTTACCCCACAATTTTAGGTGGTGTGTGCCAGTCACCATATTTAAGTCTACTGTAATGAGTCTTAGCTACATTTAAGAAATAAATTTCATATATCTTCTTTTAATTCTCACCCCCACACAGACTAATCAAAATTTTTAATTTAAATTTTTATGAAATCTAGTGTGTATAAAAGAAATAAGCAATTTTAAAGATGTTTATTAGAATAAATGGTTTTGCTAATGTTCATAACTTATCAACTACTTTTATTAAATATTCAGAAGATAGTCCCTGAAAGGCTGTTCCTAACAAGCCATGTACACCCAACTGTGGCTCTACATAATGACTCACAGCTACAGGAATAAATATCATCATCTAATTGTCCTTATCACAGCCTGTCCCTGCTTTACTTATTAAATCTTTGGAAATAAACAGAGGCCGAGTGTGGTGGTTCACGCCTGCAATCCCAGCAGTTTGGGAGATTGAGGCAGGTGGATCACTTGAGGTCAGGAGTTCAAGACCAGCCTGGCCAACATGGAAAAACCCCATCTCTACTAAAAATGAAAAAATTAGCCAGGCATGGTGGTGCACCCCTGTAATTCTGGCTACTCAGGAGGCTATAGTGGGAAAATTGCTCCAGGAGGCAGAGGCTGCAGTGAGCCAAGATTACACCACTGCACTCCAGCCTGGGTGACAGAGCGAGACCCCATCTCAAAAAAAAAAAAAAGGAAATAAGCAGGGCAAATATAATAAAAATAATATTAAAAATTAACTTTGTCTTTTTTCACCAAAATAAAATTTCAGTAAAATATTTTTAACCACTTCAGCAAACTCCTCTCTTTTAAACAAGGATAAGACCTGTGACGGTCCAGAGATGAAAAGAAAGAATATCCGTCTTAAGAGTATATTCACTTTATATTTGCTTTTTCCTTAAAAAAAAAAAAAAACTAAGCAAATGATGTTTGAACAGAAGAATAAAGAAAAGGTTAAAAAAATGAAAATTTTTAGAAGAGAAAACACAGAAGGTAGACCTCACAGGTGTAAGTTGGAAGACTAACAGAATTCACAACTTCTAAAATATAACCAACTTTAGTAGAGTGAGGAATGCTTCTAAAAAAAATCTACTGTTTTTAGTTCCTTCAGTTTCCAGTAACTGTGCTAGAACATAAGAACCAGCTTGAGAAGTTACAAAATATAATTAACCTACCAGTTTTGCCCCATCTCCCTCAATCCAATCTCCCTATTCTGGTCTACTCTAACAGGTCCACTTTACAGTCATCCCATCTGCACTCTAAGAGAGAAGAGGATAGAAGGATCCAGGAGAAAAAAAGAGATGAAAGGAATGAAATAATAAAAGACTGGAGAGTTAACCATGTGTCACAAAGACCTTTCCTCTCATAGGAAACTTGATTCCTTCCTAATACTTCCTAATACTACTTTTGCCCATTATAGCTTCTGAAGATTTTCTTACTAATGAAGACCTCTGAACATCCAAATATTAAGCACATTCTTTATTTCAATTAGATTCAAATTAGAAAACATTAGAAAATAAAGTGTGTATAGCAGATCTAGGTTATAGTATTGGATTCTTAAAATAACTAGTTTTAAGAAGTTGGTCAAGTCACAGGTTTCTGTAGACCTGAGCTGCTGTCAGTAAAATGAAGAGGTTGTATTAGATAAACTTCTAAGATCCCTCCCCATTCTAAAACTCCAAAAAATGCAAAATGATTACATTAAACCTCTTGCAGTTAAGCAACATATTTTAAAGGGATTAAATAATGTAATCTTCAATCTTCTGCATATGGCTAGTCAGTTATCCCAGCACCATTAATAGGTTAGGCAACCGTTTCCCCTTGGCTTGTTTTTGTCAGGTTTGTCAAAAAACAGATGGGCCGTAGATGTGCAGCCTTATTTCTGGGCTCTCTCTTCTGTTCCATTGGTCGATGTGCCTGTTTTTCCACCAGTGCTGTTTTGATTACTGTAGCCTTGTAGTATAGTTTGAAGTCAGGTAAAATGATGCTGGACCCCTTCCTTACACCATTAATCTCCTTGTACATCTCCACACACAAATCAAAAACCAACTCAAGATGGATTAAAGACTTAAATATAAAGCCCAAAACTATAAAAACCAACCCAAGGATGGTATTTCATCCTTGATATAGGAAGTGGCAAAGCTTTCAAGACAAAGACACCAAAACCAATTGCAACGAAAGTAAAAATGGACAAGTGGGATCTAATTAAACTTATGAGCTTCTGCACAGCAAAAGAAACTATCAACAGAATAAACAGATAACCTACAGAATAGGAGAAAATATTTGTAAACTATGCATCTGACAAAGGTCTAATATCCAGCATCTATAAGGAACAAACAAATTTACAAGAAAAAAAACAAACAACCTCATTAAAAAGTGAGCAAAGGACATGAACAGACACTTCTCAAAGAAGACATACATGCAGCCAACAAGCATACAGAAAAAAAAAAAACCCTCAATATCATTGATGATTAGAGAAATGCAAATCAAAACCACAATGAGATAACATCTCACACCAGTCAGGATGGCGATTATTAAAAAGTCGAAAAACAACAGATCCTGGCAAGAAGAAAAGGGGACACTTATACACTGCTGATAGGAATGTAAATTAGTTCAACCATTGTCTAAAGCAGTATAGCAATTTCTCAGAGCTAAACGCAGAACTACCACTCAACCCAGCAATCCCATTACTGGTATATACCCAGAGGAATATAAATCATTCTACCATAAAGTCACATGCAAATGAATGTTCACTGCAGCGCTATTCACAATAGCAGAGACATGGAATCAACCTAAATGCCCATCAATAGCAGATTATATTTTTAAAATGCGGTATATATACACCATGGAATACTATGCAGTCATAGAAAGAACAAATCATGTTTTTGCGAGAACATGTATGGACCTGGAGGCTATTATTCTTAGCAAACTAATGCAGGAACAGAGAGCCAAATACTGCATGTTCTCACTTGTAAGTGTGAGCTAAATGATAAAAACTTATAAACACAAAGAAGGAAAAAACAGACACAGGTCTACTTGAAGGAGAAGTGGGGAGAGTGGAAGGAGGGAGGGGAGCAGAAAAGATAACTATTGGGTACTGGGCTTAATATCTGGGTGATGTGCTATGTGTTTACCTATGTAACAAACCTTGTCATGTGCCCCCAAACCTAAAAGTTAAAAAAAAAAAAAAGGTGATAACCTGCAATAGGAATAAAATAAAATGTTAATCAACATTCTATAATATCATTAATTAAAAAAATAAAATTTAAAAATAAAAAATAAATTTATAATTCTAAAATTTAAGTCTGTCATCATTCTCAAGAAAATGCTGTTATTTAATAAAGCCCAATGTTTTGATATTTACTGTTAACGAATGGCTTTAATTTTAGTGTCTAGTAATGACCAGAAAAATCTAAAGATATTGCACAAAGAAGTTTTTCCTAAGGTATAAGAAAGCTACTAATTTGAATTGGAAGAGAAATCTGAATTAGAGTACTTCTTTGTATACAAACTATTATTTTATACATCAGATTGTTATTGATGCACTAAATTATCACCGCTAATTTGGAAGATAGCTGGGCTATTAAAGCAGAGTTTTAATAAATCTAGTGTATTTCCTAAGCTGCTGCTCTATGGTTTTAACAAATTAATTTTAAATAAAAGAACAGGGTTCACTGTTTTATTCATTTCCATGTTTATATTTATATAAATGAATTAAAATCCAATCACATACTCATTTTAATGGAGTATTTTTTTTCTATTCCTGTTAGATTGGATCTTCCCTTGGAATCTCCACCCACTTCAGATATGTGCATATACACGCTGACTGCCACTACTACAAAATACACCCAACATGATTGTATTTATGGCAGAGATCAGTAATTCATAATTACTCAATTCAAGTCCCCTCTTATTCAAAGGGAATACATTCCAAGATCCCCAAGTATGTAATACTTGATAATAATAAATAACTACGTTACAGGTTTATGCATTTACTATACTACACTTTTTATCATTAGAGTATACTCCTTTCTACTTATGAAAAATAGTTAACTGTAAAACAGCCTCAAGCGGGTCCTTAAGAAAATATTCCAGAAGAAGGCACTGTTATCACAGGAGATGACGGCTCCATGTCCAGTGGGACAAGACATAGAAGACGATGGTGATGATCCTGACCCTGTGTAGGTCTGGGCTAATAATGTAAGCAAGCAGGTGTGTGCATGTGTGTGTAACAAAAGTTTTTTTGTTTTTTGGTTTTTTTTTTTTTTAATTAAAATAAGGCTGGTTGCAGCGGCTGGTACCTATAATCCCAGAACTCTGGGAGGCCGACACGGGTGGATCATCTGAGGTCAGGAGTTCAAGACCAGCCTGATCAACATGGTGAAACCCTAGCTCTACTAAAACTATAAAAATTTAGCTGGGCGTGGTGGCAAGTACCTGTAATCCCAGCTACTCTGGAGGCTGAGGCAGGAGAATCACCTGAACCTGGGAGGCAGAGGATGGAGTGAGCTGAGATAGTGGCACTGCACTCCAGCCTGGGCAACAGAGCAAGACTCCATCTCAATAAATAAACAAATAAGAATACAAAATTAAAATAGCTTACAGAGTAACACCATAAAGAAAAATTTTTGTACATATGTACAATGTGTGTTTTAAGCTAAGTGTTATTATAAAAGCTAAAACGTTTTTTAAAATTAAAAAGTTTATAATGTAGACCACGTACGGTAGCTCATGCCTGTGATCCCAGCACTTTGGGAGGCCAAGGCAGGCAGATCATGTGAGGTCAGGAGTTTGAGAACATGGTAAAAACCTATCTCTACTAAAAATACAAAAATTAGCCAGGCATGGTGGCATGCAGCTGTAATCCTAGCTACTCAGGACTGAAAGACAAAGGTTGCAGTGAATTGAGATTTCATCACTGCACTCCGTACAGCCTGGACAACATAGCAAGACTCTGTCACAAAAGAAAAAAAAGTATAATGTAAAAATGTTAAAGCAAGCTAAGGTAATATAAATTTAGTGTAGCCTAACTGTATGGTGTTTATAGCATCCACAGTAGTGTAATATCCTAGGCCTTGATATTCCCTCAACACTTACTCACCCATCCAGAGCAACTTCTAGTCCTACAAGCTCCATTCATGGTAAATGCCCTAAACAGGTATACCATTTCTTAAATCTTTTATATCACATTTTTACTATACCTTTTTCATGTTTAGATATGTGTAATACACAAATACCATTGTGTTACAAATGCTTACAGTATTCAGTACAGCAACATACTGCACAGGTTTGTAGCCTAGGAGCATAGGCTATACCATGTAGCCTAGGTGTAGAGTAGGTTGTACCATCCAGGTTTGTGTAAGTACACTCCATGACGTTCACACAACAAAATAACGATGCATTTTTCAGAACTAGCCATATTGTTAAGTGATGCATAACTGTACATTTCCATTTCTAGGACAGAGCATTTCAGTTTTTAGTAATGTTTACTTTTATCTTTTACCATCTGTGAATTTTCCAGGAAACTGAAGTTTAACTCCTTTTAAAATTGCAGATCCTATTAGGCACATACTATGTATCAGATATAATACTAGGCATTCATGATAATGATGATGATGATGATGATGTTGCTCAAAGAAGACGTATTAATGATTAATAAATTTACTATATACTCTGTGACCTTCACCATTTTCACAGGCAAATTTCAGGTTCTTCAATATTTCAAAATTTATCAACTATGTTCTAAACATAGCTATGCAAACTACTGTGCAAATCTGTCTATTCCATGCTGCCACTATTTTCCCCATCATTGCTGTGAGTCAGCCTTCTTTAGTCAATAGTCTATGAGGTAGACATAAAATTTCTGGGGCCTGGAACAGTCATGACTGTAATCCTGGCACTTTGGGAGGCTGAGATGAAAAAATTGCTTGAGGTCAGAAGTTCAAAACCAGCCTGAACAATATAACAAGACCCCAATGCCACAAAAATAAAAAATAAATTAGCAGAGCATGGTGACTCGCACGTGTAGTTCCAGTTAGTAGAGAGATCAGAGCAGAAGGCTCTCTTGAGCCCAGGGGTTTGAGGCTGCAGTGAGCTATGATCATGCCACTGCTCTCCAGCTGGGGTTACAGAGCAAGACCCTCTCTAAAGAAAAAAATTTTTAATTACAAAAAGACATGAGAATCGCTTGAACTGGGGAGGCAGAGGTTGTAGTGAGCCAAGATCATGTCACTGCAATCCACTACAGCCTGGGTGACAAGTGAGATTAAAAAAAAAAAATTATACATCTATTCCGTCCCTGAACTTTTGTTAAGAGTACCTATTGGCATATTTTCCACTTTCTCTTTACGGCAAATTAGCATGTAGTTCACTATATATCAGAATAACTTCAAAACTCTATGCCTTACTTTTCATATTATACTTATTATCTTCTTTTTTTAATATTCACCTTCCATCCAAAAAAGGGTGCAAAGAAAGAGAAAAGGATATAGGAGCAAGGCCTGCGTAACTCTAACCTTTAGAGACTGTAATGGAGAAAGCAGCAACATATGAAGACCACAGAAGGTTCTCAAGAAGGGTAGGAAAGAAATCAGGGGTGTAATGGTAGTGAAGACTGAGAAAACCGAACAAGTCTGACAAATAATCTGTCAGGAGAATAGATGATGACTGATGATGGTAAAGGAAGAGCAGGAGGTTTCAAGTTGATTCCCAGTATGACTCCCAGGGATGCCTACAAACATTCATTTATTCATCACATTATGTATTGAGTATTTAGTACATATATCAGGCACTTTTCTAACATGAGGATCTCTTGAAGAACATATCTAGAATTCAGAAGAGATATGAGAGCTGATGAAATACAAATTTTGGAATCAGACATATTTAGTATTTAAAGATTTGAGAATGAACAATGCTTCCTGGACCTTCTCATTTATGTCAAACAAAAATTCTCTGTTTAAGCTAGTTTGGTCAAGTTTTATGCTCTTTGCAACAGAGTCCTAACTGACATATCCTCCTCACTGGATCTTCCTCCTTCAGCTTCACCTTTAACTCGGTCTTCAAAAAGCAGTCAGGTGTAAAAATGTAATTCGATGGTTTTATTCTCCTACATCACTTACATGGCTTTTTTTATATTTGGGATAAAACTCTCCTTAATATGAACAATAAGGTCATTTATGGTATAGCCTTGACTTACCTCTCACCTCCATTCTCCTCTATCACTATGGTTCAGGGGAAAATAGTTTTAAACATATACTTCCCATATGGCCTAGCAATTCCAATCCTATATATTAACCCAAGAAAAATGAAAACATACATCCACAAAAGGGCTTACACATAAATGTTCATAAGTAGGTTTTTGTTCTGTATTTTTTTTTTTTTTGGTGTTTTATTTTTTGAGATGCAGTCTTGGTCTATCGCCGAGGCTGGAGTGTGTAGCGCGATCTCGGCTCACTGCAACTTCCGCCTCCTGGGTTCAAGCAATTCTCCTGCCTAAGCCTCCAAAGTAGCTGGGACTACAGGTGCACGCCACTATACCTGGCTAATTTTTTGTATTTTTAGTAGAGATGGAGTTTTGCCACGTTGGTCAGGCTGGTCTCAAACTCCTGGCCTCAAGGGATCTGCCTGCCTCAGCCTCCCAAAGTGCTGGGATTACAGGTATGAGCCACTGCACCCAGCCTGGTGGTTTTTGAGACAGGGTCTCACTTTGTCACCCAGGTTGGAGAGTAGTGGTGCGATCATGGCTCACTGCAACCTTGACCTCCCAGGCTCAAGCAATCCTCCCACCTCTGTCTCCTGAACAGCTAGGACCACAGGCACACAACCCCATGCTCCCCTGGTTTCTTAGATTTTTTCATAGAGACGAAGTCTCACTGTGTTGCCCCAGCTGGTCTAGAACTCCTGGGCTCAAGCTATGCTCCTCCCTCAGCCTCCCAAAGTGCTTGGATTGACAGATATAAGCTACCATGCTTGGCCTGTTCATAAGCAGTTTTATTCATAATAGCCAAAATAGAAAGAACCTCAATGTCCATCTGGCCAGGCACAGTGAACCGGCTGCAGTGAGCTGAGGTCATGCAACTGTACTCCGGTGTGGGTGACAGAGCTAGACTCTTGTCTTAAAAAAAAAAAAACAAAAACTCAATGGCCACCAACATGTAAATCATATAAATGAATAAACCAACTGTCGTACACTCATTCAACAGAATACTAAATACTACTCATTAATAAAAAAAAAAAGAAGTACTAATAGATGAAACATGAACAAATCTGGAAAGCATTATGCTAAGTAAAAGAAGCCAGTCGCAAAATTATTCCATTTATATAAAACTCCGTAACAGCCACGACTAAGTTCTAGTGACAGAATCAGAACAAAGGTTGACTCTGGGAAACAGATATTGAGTAGGAGGGAGTATGAGGGAAGCTTCTGGAGTGATGGAAATGTTCTATATCTTGATAAAGATGTGGGTTACAAAGGTGCACACATTTGCCAAAACTCATTTACCACTTAAGATTATGTATTTCATTGTATATAAGTTACCTCAAATTTAAAACAAATTTTTAAGCCATGAACAAAATCTCTACTTAACTCCATGCCTGGAGAACCCTTAAAGCTAAACTTACTATATAATTTGATTCTGCTATTCAGCTTGTGGTGAAGACTTGGAAGGAAGTAAAGCACCCAACAGTGTGGTCACGAAGGGAGAAAGGGTAGTCTTTTAGAGCATATCCTACAACTCTAAACCCTGATAAACTCAGGACAGTTATGCTAAATTACACAGTAAACCTTCAGTGAGAGGATTGGGAGACAGTATGGAAACAGAGATAAGAGCTTCTGATTAAAAAAAAAGTCACTAGGCATGCCAATTCATTGAGAGGCCAAACAACTGAAAAAAGTTGATACTTTTAAGAAAGTTAAGACACTTCATTATAATCTTATAAAATCTGAGGGTCCTCAAAAAAACCACTATTAAACTGTAGAACATTCTGCAATTATTATTATGAGACTTGTGACACATGCCTAAAAGCAGCATCTTTGTAACTAAAATTGTAATGAGTACGCATAAAAGAATCAAAGACTAAGTTTAAAGGAATCTGATAAAATTCTGTTTTGGGAAGCGAGATTATCAAAAGATAAAGTTATAAGCAGAATAGCAGCCTTGAAAGTAAATTATTTCATGTACATATATATTTATTTTAATTTTTGTCTTTTATCAGCTAATTGGAGATAATGCAAAGTAAATTACTGACCAATATATTCTTCCATTCTCTGAACTCTACAGCTCCTGTGTATACAGTGACTTCTATTATTCCACAAGTGTCTTATGTTATACACCCTAACTTTGTCACTCTGCTAGCCAATATATCGGCACCTTGAGCAGTGTTCCTATGCCTAGCAGAGAGTTGGAAGGCATGCTGACTAGCTGAATGAGACCTTGCTAAACAAAATACATTGGCCAGGCATGGTGACTCACACCTGTAATCCCAGCACATTGGGAGGCCAAGGCAGGCAGATCACTTGAGCTCAGGAGTTCAAGACCAACCTGGGTAACATGGTGAAAACCCATCTCTACTAAAAATAAATTAGCCAGGCATGGTGGCACGTGCCTGTAGCCCCAGCTACTTGGCTGGCTGAGGCAGGAGTAGCACTTGAGCCTGGGGAAGCAGAAGTTGCAGTGAGCTGAGATCACACCACTGTACTCCAGCGTTGGCCACAGAGTAAGACCCTATCTCAAAAAAAATATATAAATATATACAAAAAATATATTCTATCTAATGTATTTTAAAAATATAGATATATATTAAGTGATCCTCACCATAAGTAGGTCATAGCATCTCACAGCTTTTAACCCTTTCGAATTAGCCCTAAGAGATAATAATGATTGGCTCCAAAGGAAATTAAAGAGAGATAACAAAGAAACTTAAATATACAACATAAAAATTATACAAAATTCTAAACAAGGATCAGGCACGGTGGCTTATGCCTGTAATTCCAGTACTTTGGGAGGCCAAGGTGGGCAGATTGCCTGAGGTTGGGAGTTCGAGACCAGCCTGGTGAAACCTCATCACACAAAAAAAAAAAAAAAAAAAAAAAAACCACACACACACACACACACACACACACAAAGTTAGCCAGCTGTGGTGGCAGGCGCCTGTAATCCCAGCTACTCAGGAAGCTGACGCAGGAGAATTGCTTGAACCTGAGACGTGGAGGTTGCAGTGAGCTGAGATCATGCCACTGCACTTCAGCCTGGGAGACAGAGTGAGATTCCGCCTCAAAAAAAAAAAAAAAATTTAGCCAGGCATGGTGGCAGATGCCTTGGGAAGCATCCCAGCTACTTGGGAGGCTGAGGCAGGAGAATCGCTTGAACCCAGGAGGTAGAAGTTGCAGTGAGCCAAGATTGCACCACGGCACTCCAGCCTGGGTGACAGAGTGAGACTCCATCCCCCCCCCCCAAAAAAAGAAAAAAGACAGAGAGAGATTTAACCTGAAGACTTGGCTTTTGCCCAGATCATCCATCTCTCATTGTGACTGAAGGGTATGAGACTCACCAGCTGTGGACAGATGTACTGGCATCAAGTTGTCATGTTAATGCCCTCTCAAGGCATTTGTTATAGGGAGCCGTGGGGAAGCAGAACCACTTGGCATGCCTCCTTCAGTGTTCTCTAGTAGTGTTCCTTTCACCAGAATTCCTGAGCACTGAAAAGAAGCAAAATATGAAGGAAGAAATATGTCTTACTTGACCACTTTTCACTGCTTAATATACTCATTGGACTCAATCAGTGAATCATCCCATAGAGTAGTTTCTTAAATGCATACTCTTCCTTTGGCTAAAAAACTCAGAGAAATAGTCATGCCACATAGAAAAACATGTCTATTGGTATTAGGGTTCCAGATAAGGTATTTTTTTTTCCCTGCGGATTATTTTAGCTGTAGGCTACTCATGGAATTCCCCTCCATTCTTGCCCCAGAGCTCTCCTGCTTTTGAATGAATATTGAAGGTTTAACAATTACCTGTTCACAGTTGCCTCAGTCCCTCAAAAATAATTATGTAGGACATTAAAATACCATAAGTATTTACAAGTTGGCTTCTATTAAAGTATTTTGGCACTATTCTTTTTTTTTTTTTCTGGGAACAAATACTTTTTAATAGGTTTAAAGTTTTTGTTTGTTTGTTTGTTTTTACAAATACACTGGAGAATCACCCAGCATTGAATGCAATCCAGGGGCCACAAGTCTACACACTCCTTTGCTCCTGGTCCTGTAATGGCAGACCTTTCATCTCGCCTTTATTGTCCACTATGACCTCTGCACTATCTTCAAAATAAAGAAACACGCCACCTTTTCTCTGGTATGACTTGGGTGTCCAATGACCACTGCTGGATTGTACATTTTCTGAGCTCTAGTTTGCCTTTCTTGACTGTAGCCATCACCCTGTCATCCACACCAGCAGGGATGTCTGTTCAGCCGTCCCTTCATCCCCCTCACGGAGATAAAATACAGGTTTTTGGCTCCTGTGTTGTCAGCACAGTTAATCACGCTCCTACCGGAAGACCCAAGGAAATCCGGAACTTCCCAAAAGGGGACCCACCACGTCCTCGCTTCGACATTTTGAGCACCGTTGGAAAGAAGGAGAAAGGAAGTAGATTTTGACACTATTCATAAATTATATGCAAATTTATCCTGTTAAAAAAAAAGCGTTCTAACCTCTATGTTCAGCAATTCACATATTCAGAATTTTTAATATCTCTGCCAATCTGTTAAAGTATCTGTTAAAGTATAAGCACTAGAAATAGGCTCCGGAGAAAAAAATATGTGGCTAGTAACAAGTCTGGTAATATTCTTTAAAAAATTAAAAACTACAGTATTCTCTAGTACTATTTGCAACATGTTCATAAAAAAGGACTTACATAATCTAATATGAATAAAACACACTTCAAGATTAAAATATTCATTTAAGTGGTTCGTATTGCCTGAACTTCCTTCGGAAAGTCTAAGGCTTTTTGTGGAAAAGCCCTTCTTAGAACTCCCTAAATTGAATAGCCACTGTTGAATAGCAATTTTCTACATTCCACTTAGAGTCAGGTTGGCCTGAGGTCTTCAGATGTCATCAGCTTGTCCAGCTAAAACAGGCCTCTTTGGATTGCTCCTTCCTACTCCACGAATATGTAATGTGAAAGCCAGCCTTGAACGGAGCTTCCTTCTCTGGAAAAGTTGGCCTGGTCCCTTTCCTCCCTAAGGGCAAGACCATCACCGCCTGAGAGGAAAGATGGAAAGGGATAAGAGGGAAAAAGAAATTCCCTGCCTCAGGCCTACATAAGGAAGGGGAAAATTTCTCTTTTCTTAGCAATTCAGAGATCCTGACTGGCATCACCTCCCAGGACTCCAAATGCTTCCTTTCTTGTTATAATCCTCTTAAGTTCTTTTTTTCCCATTCCCCCTGTGATTCTGTCAGTGTTTCCCACTCATTCTTACCGGGCTTGCCACCCCTCCTCCACACTGCAAACCTCACCCAGAAACAGGGAAAGAGGCCTGGGGGCTTTCAAGTTTATGGCCCATTATAGGTGCATGCTGGGAGGTGTTGAGCAGGGCTGCGGAACTAATCAGTTATCTTAACACTGCGGACAGTAGGGCTAGCATTTGTGGATTGCCAAATGTCACTGCTTATTTCAATTGTGGAAAAAAAAAATCAGCTTTATGAATTACTGGTCAGTGCTTTGAATCCCTCCCTCAGAAAAACTACAAAATCACCTACCAGAGCTAACCAATTAAAGAAAGAAAGAAAGCAAAAACTCAAAAGAAAATTCTTTGCTCAGTGAACAAAACTAAAGGCAAGGTAAATCAATGCAATTGCAGAAATTGTAAATGAAACAAAGAGACATGCTTTATATTCCAATGAGGCTCATGTGAAACCGACACTAACATTCCATACTCAGGGTTAATCACAAAACCATAGAATATGGATTAAGCTACTGTGAAAGGTAAAATACAAAGCAACAGGACAGAAATTTTAATCAGGAGCAAAGATTACCATAATCCCCAACTGGGTTTATTTTTGAAAGAGGAGACATTTGTAGAAGACAAACATTCTTAAAACAATAGGAGTGGTGTATAAAATTAACCTAAGTAAGATCTAGGCTAATGTTTGGGTGACTTGGGGTAGGTACTTTCTGCAAGTAATATGTTTTCCACAAGACTTACTCTATGCATATGCTCAATGTGGTCTAATTTTTCTAAAATTAGAATGTAGCTCTTTGAAGGCAAGAATTTCTTCTTCATGCTTTATAGCTTCTGGTACACAGGATTATCTAATTAAAAAAAATTAGTCCACCCTCCTAATACTATCTTATCTTTTTGGATATCCTTATGTTATTATTATTACTGTAAAGCTCCTATTCTACTAGTTTTTTCCTGAAGATTGGTAGAAAATTTCACATAAATAGTGCAAAACTAAAAATCATAGAGAACCATAAGAAATAATTTTTGTTTGACAACAATCACACCAATTCAATGAAAATAACAGAGCATATTATGAAAAAAAAATAGGTTGGCTTTTTTTTTCTTTTCCTGAGAAGAGCCAGTATGTTTGCAGGTGTCTTCTCACCAACCAAAGTAGGCATACCTCTGTGGGACAAATAAGCTCTTTTTGTCAAGAGACTTGTTTATAGAATCACTGTAAAAAAAAATTAAAAATTATTCCTCCAAAAATATTTCCAAAATTTTTGGGAATCTTAAATGGAAAAGCCAGTACCACAATAAACAAATGTAAATTTTAATGTAGCTTTTTTCTACTTCTTCTTTTTTTTTTTGTTTGAGACAAAAGAGTCTGTTGCCCAGGCTGGAGTGCAGTGGCGCGATCTCAGCTCACTGCAACCTCTACCACTTGAGTTCAAGCGATCCTTGTGCCTCAGCCTCCTGAGTAGCTGGGATTGCAGGCATGCACCACCATGCCCAGCTAATTTTTGTATTTTTAGTAGAGACAAGATTTTGCCATGTTAGCCCGGTTGATCTTGAATTCCTGGCCTCAAGCGAGCCACCCACCTTGGCCTCCCAAAGTGCTGGGATTATAGGCATGAGCCACCAAGCCCCGGCTAATGCAGCTTTTTCTAAAATAATAAGAATAAATCCAAAAAAAATTAGCATAACTTGTGGGAAACGAGTATATTAGCAACAAAAGAAAATTGATGAGTTCCAGACAAGAAGCTAAAAATCTGTAACTATGTAGATCATGGTAATGAAAGCGTAGGGTTTTACTATATCATTCATTTCTGTGACAAAGTCTGTTATAATTATGGTGACATTTTAGTCAGCTAGCAGATCACAATTTGAACTCTCTAGAATAGTCTGGAAAAGTAAACTGGAAACTAAAGAACAAAGTGTCTTTGTAAGAAGGCCAACTCCTTGTTGAGCCAATACACATAATATCCTATAAAGAATGGACCACTAACACTGAAGTGATAATAATACTGTAATAATAACAATCTTGAATTTATAAAAAGCTTTACACTTTTCAAGTCCATTTATTTTCACTTATTTAATATCCCCAAATCGTGAGTGTTCATCTCTGGACCCTGAGGAAAATGTATTCTTCATTCAAAAGACTCCTGGGCTATCTTGCTTTGTGCAAGAAAACAGTGCACATCAGTAAGTACTTTACTCCCAAGCATAAATTTTGCTTTCCTCATAGCACAATAAAATAGCAATCCAACAGAATATGAAAGCAGGTTTAAATTGCTATGAATCAGTGAAAGAAAATGCTTATTGAAATCACAAATTATTTATCTTGGAGATATAATTCTGCAAATCAACAAAATAATACATTTGATGGAAACTGCTAGCTGTCTACCAAAATCTATTTTCCTTCTTTTTCTGGGCAGACCACATTTCCCAGCATCCTTTGTGGTTACTTGTTGCTATAGAACGTGAGAAGTAATCAATTCTACTAGCCATAGGGCACAGGGCATGTTTCTTTCTGTTCTCTTTTCCTTTTTCACTTGAAGAAAATGAGATAGGGTGCAGTCCCACTTTGGCCATGCATACGGCAACAGTGCCCTAGGGGATGGTTGTGCAAGCTAATGGAAGGTACCCGAGTCTTTAACTGATACCAGGGAGCCAGGCTGCCCTGAACCATTCTCTGCATACAGTGAGAAAAAGAAACTTTTGCTTCCTTTAAGCAATTGTATTTAGCATCTGTTTGTTATATAGCTTATCTTTACTCTAATATATTTTCCTTAAATAGGAAGATTTTTGTCATGAGAATGTCATGTATCTGTGAAGATATAGATAAAAAGATAAGGGATACAGCTCATCCTTGTCAAATGGAGCAAAGTTCACACATCCATGATGGTATCCAAACCATGCTTAATAAAAACCAATTCAGTTAGCCATCCATGAATGCTTGTAAGTTTCAGTAATGGTAATAAGTGAATTTGTGTCATTGTGAGCAATTAAATACATAGTCTATTAAATGAAACCAAGAAACAAAGGGAATAACATGTTATCAATGTCTCACACATTGAAGAGATTTGATTTCATCTGAAAAGTCCTAACATTTGATAAGTTGACAGAGTTAAATAGTCAGTCTTAGGATTTTTACAATGAACTCCACATTTATCCAGAAAGTATCTTGTGAAGATGTAAAACATATTTTACATCTTATATTTGACATGGGTGCACTTTTTAAGAGGTTAGATTCAGCCCCACTCACTTGGCTTTGCAACAAATGACAGACTTAAATTTGTAACATGGCAAGTCTTTGAACCCTCTTATCAATTAGAAATTTTTATATTTGCTTCTAGTTACTCAGAAGAAGGAGCATACTATGAATTTTTTAAGCAGAGAGGGGTCTTGTGATAAAAAAATAGAAATTTAAAAGTATCAAAAATAAATAAATAAATAATAAACAAACAAATAAAATATTTATTGAGTTAATGCATGAATGAATGAATTGGGCCTGGAAGGTTGAGTAGAATTTTGACTTTACTTGGCCAAGTTTGGAGGGATGGGCCAAAGGGGATGGTTCTCAGAACTTACAGAAGTGTTTTAGTCTGTGTTTGTAGAAGCTGTTTGTTGAGCATCCGGAAAAGAGGCCTAGGGATATACCCAAATGAAATGAAAACATTTGTCCTCACAAAACCTTGTACCTGAATGTTCATAGAAGTATTATGAATGACACACCAAGCTAGAGTGCAGTGGAGTGATCATGGCTCACTGCAGCCTTGACCTCTGGGCTCAGGCGATCCTCCCACTTCAACTTCCCAAGTAGCTGGGACTACAGGCATGTATCACCACACCTAGCCAATTTTTGTATTTTTCATAGAGACAGTTTTGCCATTTTGCCCAGGATGACCTTGAACTCCTGGCCTCAAGCAATCCTCTCACCTCAGCCTCCCAAACTGCTGGGATTACAGATGTGAGCCACCAGTGCCCAGCCTGAATTGTATATTTTACATGGTGAATATTACCTGCCCTACCCTGTCCTAGTGTATGTGCTATGTTTCAAAAAAAGCTACTACACACACAAAAGAGTTGATTAGGAAAGTCCAAGGAAAGGATAGAAGTAAAAACAATCCTTTTTTTAAAATTTCCTTTTGCTGTGTCCTTTAGGAGGTCTCATTTCTGAGGAAATGCCTCATTTATTTTCCTTTATTTTACAAACTCTCAGAAATCAAGTTTCCTCTAATCTCTCTCTGACAGTTTCTAAATCCAAGCAAGTTGGGTTTTTTTACTGGAATGATTTTTAATTTATGAACTCTGTTGATATTTAGTGAGTTCTTTAGTAGTTGACAAGCATTTTGCCATTCACCAGTTCTGTCTCCCTGCCATTGACCCAACAGGGTCATTACTATTTATTTTTACAAAAGAATATAGTTCATAATTACATGCAACTTTTTAGAAAAAACTTACTGTAATTCAGTCCTTTCTGTGCTTTCTGGAGTCATTTAAACAGCTATTTTGAGTATCAGTCAATTATAAGAACATGTATCATATGTAGATTAAATGTCACACACTGTGTTATACACAAAGGTTATAAAGACAAGATATCTTCCTTAAGGATATATAAATTTAGAAAAAAAGTAATCACAAACTGACTCTACATATTATCAGAGAAATGTGGTGTAACAACCCAGAGGACAGGGCTGGCAGTCCCCAGACAATGAAAGGTCAGGAAGGGAGAAGGAAGAAACAAGTTGAGGAACACGTCAACAAGCAGCATGGTAAGGGATACATAGGATGCCACCAAGCCAGGGAAGGAGTGAGGCTTTCCAATGTGAGAAGAGCATAGGCCAGGACTTAGGGTTGTGGGCATGTTCCACTCACTACACAGTAACATAGGTTCAAGGGCCTACTGATCTCAACCTCCCTCCTTCACAGGTATCTACCCTGTCCATCTCCTACTCCTCCAGTCTCATGCAATCTACCAAGGCCTTGTCCTTTACCCCATATCAAACAACTTAAGAAGAAGACTTAGTAAGTATCCCCAAGCTCTACTTCATGTGCCCCTCATTTTCATGCATCTCCAATTCCATTAAGAGAGATTTCTGACATCATTCTAGATTAAGGGAATCAGAGTTGACAAAACTTAACTAGTGATGATGCTTTGCCATTCTGCTAATAGGCTATAGAAGGGTCCTATAAATGCTCATTAAATGAAGGACATTTGGTATGAGGCACAAGTTATCCTAGAAGAGTTGCTGCCAACCAGTGAAGGCAAGGCTGAGGCAGCTCTCATCTCATGCTGGAGCCAATAGGATGGGGTCACAGCCTCTGCTTACAACCCAATTTGCTGTGCTGGTGGTGATGGCACCCTGCCAACCTCAATTCTGCAGCAACCATGCTCTCCACAGACATCCCTCAACATCACCATGGCAGTGAACACTGGGTGAACTCAGGCCCTAGGGTCTCCTTTGGTTCATGGGTAAACTTACTGGCACCAGTTCCACTTGTACTCCCATAAGATTCTCATCTTCACTTAAGCAAAACCTTTCCCTATTCACCTTGTTTGATGAAGTTGCCTAGTTCAGTCTCTATATCTGAATATCTTCTTATCAATTGCACTACTAGATCAGAAAGTGGATCCTTCACCAATACCATATTTTAAATTCTTAAAATGTAAAAGTGATTGAGTGTTAATATAAAACAATAATTATAAACTATTAAGTGGACAATCTGAGTAGATTCTTTAATTCAATGTATTGTTTTATGTTCTATAAAAATGAATTTCATTCAATCATGCCAAGTAATTCTTTTTGTAATTGCACCCCAATGAGGTTATTTATCATTCCTACAAAAATCATCAAATACAAAAATCAAAGATGTATTAACTCTCTTTAAAATAAATACTTTATTGCGTGCATTATCTGACATTTGTAAATTTTTGGAAAATCAGCTGTGTCAGTGCTTTCTCTTGCTTCATATGTCTCCCAGGCTAGAGTGCAGTAGCATGATCATAGCTCACTCAAGGTATCCTCTCACCTAAGCCTTTCCAGTAGCTAGGACTGTTGGCACCTGCCACCACGCCCCGCCTAATTTTTGTATTTTTTCTTTTTTTTTAGAGACAGGGTTTCACTGTGTTCCCCTGACTGGTCTGAAACTCCTGAGCTCAAATCATCCACCCACCTCAGCCTCCCAAAGTGCTGGAATTGCAGGCATGGGCCACTATGCCCAGGCTTTTAGTTGACAGTTTTATAGACTCACACTTCATCAGTGGGGAGATTAAGAGACAAAAATGGAAGGCACAAAAATACATTTAATTTTTTTCTTTTGAGGCAGTCTCATTCTGTTGCCCAGGCTAGAGCACAATGATGCAATCTTAGTTCATTGCAACCCCTGCCTCCTGGGCTCAAGTTATCCTCCCAACTCAGCCTCCCCAGTAGCTGGAACTATGGGTATGTGCCACCATGCCTGGCTAATTTTTTTTTTTTTTTGAGATAGAGTGTCACTCTGTCACCCAGGCTGGAGTGGAATGGCGCGATCTCAGCTCACTGCAACCTCTGCCTCCCAGGTTCAAGCAATTCTCCAGCCTCAGCCTCTCA
>CAUYLG010061517.1:0-13691 GCA_963573385.1 Cacajao melanocephalus | reverse complement strand
ATTCTAGCCTGGGCAGTAGAACAAGAATCCTGTTCTCTCTCCCTCTTTTTCTTCCTCTTTCTTTCTCTCATACATTCTTTTTTTTTCTTTCTTTCACTCTCACTTTCTTTCCTCTCTTTTTCTTTCTTTCAAAAAATAAATTAAAAAAAAAAAGAATCTCAATTTCTACACTCTGAAAATTGCAGTGTAAACAGAAGACACACAACATAGGCAGTGTGGCTTATGTTGATCCCAGGGATGAGTATTTTCCAAGTAGTTATATGTGTCAAGATAGCATCAGAACCGTGGACAGAATCTAGATGGGTTAAGCATGACCTTTTTCATCAGCTCTCTTGGTTGACTTGTGTCTTGACTCTCAAGAAACTTGAAGCTCACATTTTACATGTTAATAAAATCCAACTTCAATATGCAAGTGTGACTAATAATATGAAATCCTATGAAAAGGAAACAAAAGATTTCATCATTGCATTAATAACTAAGCTTTGAAATTGAGATCCTGAAGTTCTTTGTGATGACTATAAACATATAGAGGAATAAAGTCTGAAGCACTTAGCATGTTGTCTGCTATACTGTACATGTTCCATAAATGTTAACCATTATAATTATTGATATAATGCTAAGCCTATCTTCTAAAATTTTCTTATCCAACTCATTGTCAAAACTCACTATAGCTCCTCTATTCAATCTCTATGATAAAATAATAACTTATTCAATAAATATTGATTATCAAGATAATTCTGTATGCCATGCTCTGTTTTAGATACTGAAGATAATATATTTGTAAATAAAACAAGCAAAAATCTCTGCCCTCATAAAACTCATCTTATCATAGGGAAGACAGGTTATAAACAAATTATGTTAGTAGAAAGTACAGTATATAAGAGCAATGGAGAAGAATAAAGTAGTGGAGAAGGGGTGGAAAGTGTCAGGGAAAGCTTCACTGAGAAGATGATATTTAAGTAAAGTTCTGAGCAGGTGCAAGAGGTGAATTTAGAGTGGTGAAGGAAGGAGGGAGGTAAAGAGAAAAAAATGAGAAAATGCTAAATTTTTTTGCTGATTCATATTCATTTAAAAAAATTCAACCAGGGAATCACTTTTTTTTTTTTTTTTTTTTTTTTGAGACAGAGTCTTGCTCTGTTGCCAGGCCCCAGGCTGGAGTGCAGTGGCACAACCTCAGCTCACTGCAATCTCTGCCTCCTGGCTTGAAGCAATTCTCCAGCCTCAGCCTCCCGAGTAGCTGGGACTACAGGTGCATGCCACCATGCCTAATTTTTGTATTTTTTAGTAGAGATGGGGTTTCACCATGTTGGCCAGACTGGTCTCGATATCTTGACCTCGTGATCCGCCCGCCTCAGCCTCCCAAAGTGCTGGGATCACAGGCATGAGCCACCGTGCCCGGCCAGGGAATCACTTCTTTTATGAAAACATCCTTGATACCTTATCTACTTTCATACTAAGAATGAACATTTATGAAGCATCAAATAAGCTCCACACACCATTCTAAGTGTTTTGCATGTATTATCTTATTTAATTCTCACAACACTTGAAGATACAGAAAGTATTAAACCCATTTTACAGTCAAGGAATCTGAGACCAGAGAAGTTGAGTAATTATTTCAGCAAGTGTTAGCATCCTGGATGGTCTGAGTCCATGTCAGGGATTTGGCCATCAAGTGACACTTGCGCTCACTTTTTCAGAATGGGAATAAATCTGAGCCCACAGGTGAGGACAAGCCAGTGTTCAGTACAGGGTGGTAGTAAGAGCAAAGCAACACAATTTCTAAAGATAGGCAGAAATTCTAATACATTAGTAACATTGGAGAACTGGAATACCACTTTCATAGTTCTTATTTTAGAATAATCATTAATGTATGTATCTGTCTCATACTGTAGATGACGTGCTCCTTGGAATAGAAATTGTGTTATTCAATTTTTTACCCCAATGCCAAGAAAGGTAGATGCCAGGTAAATTGTTATTGAATGAATAGATAATGAAGAAAATGTAGTAAATAATCAGGGAAACATCTACACCTACACAAAGTAGGTACCGTGAGCCCCATTCATAAGGAATTTTGACAAAAACACAAAAGAATATGATATAGCATCATACAATTAACTTGGACTTAAACAATAATAAGAGATATAAATGTACTTGTCTGCTTCCTCCGTCTCAAAATCCCTCTTTGCAGCTCCCCTATTTCAGTAAATGGTACCACCCCAAAGTACAAGCCAGGAACTGGGATATAATCCTCTAATTTGTCCCTCAAGTTTGATTATTTTTACTCTTAAACACTAATTCAGTGTCACCTTCTCCAGCTCCACCACCACTGAATTTAGGTTCTGGATTTCTCTGGCCTGGAGTATGGTAGAAACCTGCTTCCAGTTCATTCTCTTCAAACCATCCTTGGCTTGTATGTGATCTGTCAACAACTCTGGTTAAGTCACTTACCTGCTTAACATCTTTCAATTACTCCATGTGGCCTCTGGGATAAAGTAAATTCTTTAACAAGGTCTTTTCCTATGATCTCTGCTTATTTTTCCAGTTTCAATTCTCCAGTGCAGCTGATTTTTCAGTCATACAAAAATACTTTGTGTTCCTTACACACATCACAGTCTCTCAGCACTCCTTGTGTTTGTGCACGTGGCACTCTTTTGTTGGGATCCTTTCCCTGAAACTATGTACAACCTTTTATAAGGTTTTGGGTTATTGTTATTTGCCTTACTTCAAATTATTTATCCACACTGTCTTTATTTTTAATTGATATGTAATAGTATAGTACATATGTAGAGTACATATTTTGGGGGTACATAGGATATTCTGATACATGTATATACAATGTATAATAATAAAATCAGGGTCATTGGGATACCCATCACCTCAAGCATTTATGGTTTCTTTGTGTTGGGATGGTCATTATGTTAAGTAAAATAAGCCAGGCACAGAAAGACAAATATCACATGTTCTTACTCATAGGTAGGAGCTTAAAAAAGTATAACTTTCTGCTCATTTTGCAAGAACTGGCTAAAATATCACTTTCTTTTTGAAATTTCTTGTCCTCCCTTGGCAGAATCAAGAATGGTTTTTTTTTTTGGCTGTCTCATAACACTTTGTGTACAGCTGTCTTACAGTACTTTTATAATTATGTGCCTGTGCATCTATTTATGCTATCTTAATTGTTAACATCATGAAGACAAATCTGTGTTTATCCTGCATCTTTTGCACCTAAAGTGCTAACTCCAAGCGCTCAGTGTTTAATGCAGCCTAAGGTTTAATTAATTATTTTATAGTACTTTGATGACACTGTTGGATCTCTAACTGAGCCTACAGTCAAAGTCAGAACTCTGAGTGTTTTTTAAATAAGTGGTATTTTGGGTTTTGTCTTCCAAGGTATATTTCTTTTGTTTAAATATTTTGCTATGTTCTGAGAAAATATTTTAAAAGCTTTACTCTAATATAACAGCTTTATATCACTCAATGTGCCTCAGGTATCCACTCCCCTAAAATATTTAATCTAACTGTTTTCTGGGAGAGAGTCAAGACACTGAGGCACATCAATTAAACCATATCGTAAAATTGATTGACACCAATTTTTTAATCTATACTGTCTGGGCAAAACCATCGATTTTTTCTATCAGTGACCTTAAATCATTTCAGACACTGGTTGGGTTTTAAAAAAACAGTTATAAGTACTGTCATCTGAAACATATCTCTTTAATGTGACAACAAATATCTCATGAAAGAAGTAATCAAATGTCTTAGTGAGGCACAGCCAGACCATTTTGGCTCTCATTCCTTAATCTGAGATCTAATGTCAGCTTCCTTGTAAAGCCTTTTTGACCATCCTCATTCCCTAACTGGGTATAATTAATTATTCTCTCCTTGTGTTCATCATAATATTTAAAAGTACACTTGTGTAACAGTGGTTTTATGTATTAATTATTTTTACATATATGTCCTTTCCTGTAAATTGTATACTCCTTGGAGACACAAACAAAATCATATCCATCATTATGTCCATATTACATTGCTTGGTACATACTAAGTAATAATAAATATTTGTTGAATTATGAATTAACATTTATTTTAATGATATTAGTTAATTGGCCTACCATACGAATATTTATCTTTAAAAGTTAATGACGTTCTTTTTCATGAAATTATTAGTGAATCCATGATGGATTAAATTAATTGCTATTTTTTTAAGTTTTTGTAAAAAGTCCTTTTAACAATGTTTTGAATTGTTGTCTGTTTTAAATTATAAGAGAGATGGATATAAATGTAGAATCCTAAAACTCTATACAAATTGAATTCTTATTGTCTTAATTATTATCATTGATAATACTATAGAAAAACAAACAAAACAAAACAAAAACCCTCTAAACCTAAATTTTTGGTTAAACAGTGTTGGATAGATAGAAAAAAAATTCAGTGAAGTGTAGTTGAGATCCATTATAGTGGAAACCAGAGAAAAAGTACGGCACAGTATATTTTGTGAATTTCCTAAAGATACACACCAGATGATACTAGTTAGCCACTGACTAACATGTGACTAAAGGCTGGGAAGTAAAAGGTTCTCAGGCAGAAAATTCAGATGTTATCAGAGTATTGCTGCATATTCAGTAAATGAAGCTGAGAGAACCCATATATACCTAATAGTATGTTTATTGGTGTTTTGGGTTTTTTTGTTTACTTTTAGAGCAGGATGTCCTATCCCTTTTTTCAAGCCAAAATTCTATAGGGAATCACAATACTTAAATCCATAAGGAAAAGCAAGGGCAGGGGCAGGGCCTCAGAGCTCTACTGTTTGGGTTTTACTTTCTCCTGTCCCCTGAAATGTCCCCCTCAGGCATCTTAAGGGCCCTAGGGCTGCAAGAAACAAAATGTGAAATCTGATTCAGGACTTTTGAAATGCCTCCTTCTCATACTTATAATTCTATATTTTCCTTCATTTCTCTTTATCCCTCTTTAACCTACTCCTTCATATTTTCTCTTTGGATCTATCCTTCCCTCACTTTCTCTTTCATACTTCTCAACTTTCTCTTCTGTTTTTATTTATTTTTTTTTAGGTTTTTCCTCTACCAAGTAGGGAAGGGGTAGAGGGAAAGTTTCTGGGAAGATGTGAAGAATTCCTGTAACTACATGCATGTAGCTACGGCTGTCAGGATGTTATACAGTATAATTCAGGAGCTATTTTACACTAGTCTTCCAAAGCACAGAACCTTTGATAAGTGTGGTTGTGACTGCAGACATCAGAGAGAGATGGGAGACAACCCTACGGGGAGGCAAAAGCTATGGGGAAACTTAGTTGAGGTTGCCTGGTCAGCCACTTCTCTGTCCAGAGTGTCTACTTTCAGGGATAATATCTTAGAAAGTCTGTGTTTTATTTCAATAAGTAAAAACTAGATAACATAAGAACTTTGTGAAACCACCACATAAATGATGGTCTGAGACCTAATGGCAAGGACTGTGGAGCCCGAAGTTCAGATTTAAAACTCTAGCTATGTATTTATTCATTTATTTATTTTTAATTGAGATGCTGAGCTGCTGACTTGACCTTTTCTGAGTTATGTTTTTCTCAGTTGTAAAATGGTAATAATAATAAATGTCTTACCTACCTGAGAGGGAGGTTGTAAGAGCAAAATAACAGCTAACATATATGCAAACATTTTGAACATTCTAAAGTACGATATATATCTTACCATTTTGTTCTATCCTTTCCTAGATTCCCTATTTTATCAAGTCTTGTAAACTCCATGCTCTTTTTTGGGGGGCCCATGCTCTCTTTTCCTGTCTTTGAGAAATGTGTCCAAGAAGACACATTTTTTATGGTAAGCCTCTATACAATATACAGGAGGTTTCAAGTCTGTGCCCCATCCTCTCACCCTTTACTCACTTCCTGCCAGTGACATCTGTCTGTATAAATTCCAGAGAAGCCCTAGTCTATATTAGTCACGCTAGAGAAGCTTTAGGCTATTTCTGAGTGAGTGACTCCAGGAGAGTCCTAAATTATGGCTTTGTCTGTTGCAAGTCATTCCAGAGAAGCCCTGGGCTGTGTCAGTGGCATCAGTCATTCCAAAGATGCTCTGGGCTGTGCTTGTCTCAGTCCACAATGCTGGTGAATTCTGGATTGCATCTTTGTCACATTCTCAGAGAAGCTTTGTCGCAGGGTCGTGTCAGTCACTCTTAGGTAAATCCTGGGCTGTGGCTGGGTCAGTCCCTGTGAAAAAGCCCCGAGCTGTGTAGCATTTTGTCACTCTAGAGTTCTGCACTGGGTCTGTGTCAGTCACTCTAGAGGATTCTAGGCTGAGTCTCAGGATTATTTCATTCCCTGCTGTTTACTGTAGGGAAGTGATTCCCCAAATGCTTCATTTCCTAAGGTGAAGTCACAGATTCACTTTCTAACAGGTATGAGTTTTGGGGAGTTCCCAGGAGTGCAGAAATTCTTGAAGATGCTGCAATCTTGTAATTAGAGGAAGGTCTTTACTGCAGCTCCAACTTTTTCTGCACTTGTGAGGCTACAAGTGTAAAGGGACAAAACTCAGTGGTCTATCTATCCTCCAAGGTTTATATCCAAGAGAGATTCGAGGAATATACCAGTATTCTTTCCATAGTTCTCCTCACTTTTAATTCTTTTGGGCTGGTTATCAAGAGTATTTCTGATCTGGACTCAGGAGAAGTTTTCAGGCATAAAGAGGATAACCAATTAATCATTGTCTAAATCAAGTAGAGACTATTAAAAAAAACCATAAACAGTTCATTGGAGACGCTGTTGATTGGGGCGGTGATTATCTCCAGATTAAGATGAAGAAACTCCAACTAACAATTTCAACATTCTTACCTTTCTGCAATAGGAATTGAAGTTGAGAGAGTAAGGCAAAGTCAATGCTTTGGGATAAAATTTCCCCCAGATAATAGGGGCTTCATTCAAAGACCCAAATGGACATCTGAATATTTCTTACTGTTTTTGAGAGAGATCTTTGATTGCTTGTTTCTTATTGAAAGTAGCAATCTTATCTGCCTTGATCGTTACTGTCTGGTTAGTATCTAGCATGGTATCTGCACTTATGTGCTTGAATTTTTTCATATTTAATGTACTGACCTGTCTTGCTCCTATCTATATAACTTGAGATTTTCTATTTTGATTGATTAGGATGTCATGCTCATCTTGCACTTTGTTCTATGGAAATATTTCACATTTCTCAAAAAGGTGATAATAGAGAGGTTACACAGTAGATAAAAATTAATAGCTGCTTATTGTTCCCCTGATAACCATTTTCTTCTTCCAGTATATACTCTAAATCCCTGTTGGTTCCATGCTTACTTGGAATTAAGCCAAAGATAATGTGAGAGTAGATATGGTCACCTGAGTTCTCACTTCCATTCTTCGTCTCATCCTCTCCCTCTCCCCTGGTCCTGCTTTCTAGAATTTAGAGGAGGAACAATTTTAACACAGGCTGCAATGGCCAATAAACAAATACACAAGATCCACTTTCAGTCCTGCTTCCTTCATCCAACAAATATTTAGTGTATGCCTAACAAGTAGCAGGCACTAGAAATTTAAATTAAATTTAATAGACATTGTCCTTGGCCTCATGGAACATACAGTTTAGAGGGGGAGGCCAACATCAAACAACCATGTAAAAATGTGAAATTATAGCTGTAATGAACATGTAATTAGAAGAAAGCTATCTATCTTCAAAAATAGCACCACCATTTCTCCTTTCCCTGACATAAACTATAAGCCTGAGAGACCTGGATAATAATTTAATACAATTATTATGAGCAGCAACCCCAAAGCTTCAGCTTTATTTTAGGACTGCTAAACAAGAAGCCTTTAAGAGGTAAATCAGTCATGATGAGCTACTTTCCAAGTCCCAGAAATCTCAAAGGGGACCACTATAAAAATGGGAGATGAAGAAAAAAGAAATCACTGCCCTGTGTAATGACGTATGGTTCTGAATCTGAAATGTGAAAAATAAAGATACCTTGAAAATAATGAATTAAATAAGAAAATATTTATTTTCTACATGTGTGCAGACTCTTATTTCTAATAATTAACGTATATCTTTGGGAGATGACTTTGAATATTTGTGTTTGGTTCAAATTACTCATGGAATAATCTAATGAAAAATAGATGTATCACTTGCTGATACATCTACCCACACTGGTGCGTAGGTATTGAACTTGGAAAGGTCTCCACACATTGAACTGTGTTCTACATTTAGGGTGTTAGTGATCATTATTTTCCATGGTAATCTTTTTGCTTGTACAAACTTATGGGGTACATGTGAAATTGTTACATGTACATGCTGCATGATCAAGTGATCAAGTCAGAGTATTTAGGGTGTCCCTCACCCTGGAACAATACTTTTTCTTTTTTTTTTGAGACATTGTCTTGCTCTATCACCAGGCGCCAGGCTGGAGTGTAGTGGCGTGATCTCGGCTCACTGCAACCTCCGCCTCCCAGGTTCAAGCAATACTCCTGCCTCAGCCTCCCAAGTAGCTGGGACTACAGGCACGTGCCACCACGCCCAGCTAATTTTTGTATTTTTAGTAGAGATGGGGTTTCACCATGTTGGCCAAGATGGTCTTGATCTCTTGAC
Source organism: Cacajao melanocephalus (assembly GCA_963573385.1). Classification (NCBI taxonomy): domain Eukaryota; kingdom Metazoa; phylum Chordata; class Mammalia; order Primates; family Pitheciidae; genus Cacajao; species Cacajao melanocephalus. The sequence goes on along the minus strand of CAUYLG010061517.1, from coordinate 5,088 downwards.
CTCGTGATCCGCCCACCTCGGCCTCCCAAAGTGCTGGGATTACAGGCGTGAGCCACTGCACCCGGCCATACATTTTTGTTTAACTATAGTCATCCTATCAAGGGTCATTTTTAAATATTCTGGTTAAACCCTTTTGGTTTTCTCTTGACTCATACACTTAGATGATGACAAGTACTTCTAACAGGAGGACTGTAGCGGACACTGTTGTAGTTCCTTCTTAATCCTTCTGAGTCACTTTTACTGGCTCTGTGCCTCCTTTCTCAGCTTCTTCGAGCTTTACTTTTAAAAAAAAATTATCAACTTAGTGAACACATCCACCACCTCCAAACGTTTTCGCGTGTGTGTGTGCGTGTGTGTGTGAACACTTAGCACAGCCTTTACTTGATTTCTATCAGCTTGCACCTGAGAGTTTCAAAAGAATGCCCTTGGGCATTAGGAACCCTCTCCAGGACACAGAGGTACCTGAGAATTTTAGTTGTCCCCTTCGCTCACCTCACAGTCCACCAGTAGCCAATGGATGGCCAGAATGGAACAAAAGCTTACTTCCTATAAACTGATGTGAACAAACTCTGAGATTTGTGTATGCTCTGGGGTTCCTCACTGGATCAGGTTGAATTTGGAATTTTAACTGAAATTGCACCTTTGTTTAGCCTCTTCTCCATTTCTACTTAACTTTCCCCATTCAATTAATGGTTTTGCCTTAACAGGTCAACTTTATTTGAGTCCTTGGCTCCATATCTGATTCTTGGAGAACCTGGCCTGTAATAAAAGTCTTTGGTCCTAGGACAAGTCCAATTCCCATGGGTTTAGGGTAGATATTCCTAAAAGGTGGAAAGGGATTCATAACACAGAGATATGAAGGAAAAAGCTTCCGGCTTGACTTTCTGTGTAAATAATATTCATTTATTTTATACCTCTTTTATGGATCCCTTCCAGGCTTTCAGAACACCTATGCTTTGCTACAGGAATTGGTTTTGCTCTAGAATCAGTCCTCCTCTTGAGCAGTGCATTTCCCCACATGTAATCTACTTTTAAGACTCCTATCAATTCATCCTCCAAAAATTATTTTAAATTAATTCCTATACATATCATTCCACTCTAGGTCACCATTATTTCTTAGTTGGACTATGCACTCATTTATTCTTCTTACATCCATTACTGAAATATCAGAGAGTGATTTCATTGCAATGTGAAAGTTTTTCTTGGGCAAGACAAATCTTCAACGATGATGTAAATGTCTTTAGGTTTTGGCATCAGGAACCCTTATGGCTATGTTATAGAAAAATTTTAAAGTGTGCCTGCATCTAAGGTCCCATCCCCAGAGAGGAGTACCCCTTGCTTTACACAGCTTTTGGCTCCTGGCAAGTGGCATTGACTCCCATGACCACCTAAGGACTACTCCCTACCCCAGCTCAAATTGTCTCAGCATCGGACATCATTGTTCCAATCAAAGCATTGTCGGCATTATCATTCTACTGTTGTCGCATATTTTAACTATCTACTGTGGCCACCTCCAGCCTCAATGAGCTGCCTGTCTGGGCAGTCTACATTGTCTCTCTGTGGACCAAATGTTATTTCTATTAATGCCCTGTCTTCAAAGTTGCATGTATTTTGAGTCTAGCCCTACCCCACTTCCCCATAATATCTTCAATGCAAAGGTTTGTATAACACGAGCTTTTCAGGAATGCCTATGTCATATTAAAAGAGAAACACTTGGCCTGTTGTGGTGGCTTACGCCTGTAGTCCCAGCCCTTGGGAGGCTGAAGCAGGCAGATCACTTGAGGCCAGGAGCTCCAAAATGGCAAAACTCCATCTCTAGTAAAAAAAAAAAACAACACACACACACACACACACACAAATTAGTTTGGCATGGTGTAGTACACCTGTAATCTCAGGTACTCAAGAGGCTGAGGCACGAGAATTGCTTGAATCCAGGAAGCAGAGGTTGCAGTGAGCTGAGATTGTGCCATTGCACTCCAGTAGCCTGGGTAACAGAGCAGACCCTGAAAAAGGAAGGAAGGAAGGAAGGAAAGAAGGAAGGAAGGAAGGAAGGAAGGAGGGAGGGAGGGAGGGAGGGAGGGAGGGAGGGAAGGAAGGAAGGAAGGAAAGAAGGGAGAAAGAAAGAAAGAGAAAGAAAGAAAGAAAAAGAAAGAAAAAGAGAAAGAATGAAAAAGAGAGAGGAAGGAAGAAAGCAAAAGAGAGAGGAAGGAAGGAAGGAAGGAAGGAAGAGAAAAGAAAAGGGGAAGGGAAGAAAAGAAAAGGAGAAGGGGAGGGAAGGGGAGGGGAGGGGAGAGGAGGGGAGGGGAAGGGGAAGGGAGGGGAGAGGAGGGGAGAGGAGGGGACAGGAGTAGAGGGAAGGGAAAACACTTATGCTGCATGCAGTGGCTCACACCTGTAATCCGAGCACTTTGAGGGGCTCAGGCAGAAGGACTGCTTGAACTCAGAAGTTCAATACCAGCCTGGGCAGTGTAGCAAGACCTCGTCTCTACTAATTTTTTTTTTAATAGCCAGGTGTGGTGGTGTACGCCTATATTTCCAGCCACTAGGGAGGCTGAGGCAGGAGGATGGCTTGAGCCCAGTGGTTTGAGGCTACAGTGAGCCATAATTCTGCCACTGCACTCCGGCCTAGGAGATAGAGAGAAACCCTGTCTCAAAAACAAAACTAAACACCAGAAACACTTGAGTAGCTCTTATTTTTGAAGAGTTACAGAAATGTTTGAAGAAGACAAGCATATAAAAATAAGTACATGTACATTTTGTACATGTAGTACATACAAAACTTAACTTATTTACTAACAAACTTGAAATGGGTGCATATAGGGCTGCTTGAGGACTCACAGTGGAGTCTTGAGAGTTGGGATAGATTCGGCTAAAATAAAGAACCTTTCTAGAAGAGAAAATGGAACACCAAGCCATCACCAATTGCTAATCATCTAATCTATAACTCAGAAGTTTGCCTTTTCTCTGACTTAATCATCCATTTCTTTTTTATTCAAAATTTATTTCATTCAAATGAAAATTTCATTGAGTTTTTATAAAATATTAAATAATCAAAATTCTCAATGTTTCATGACAAATGTTATTGACGAGTTATGGGGAAACAAACACCTCATAAATTGCTGGTAAGAGCATAAAATGGTATAACAAGTTCAGAGGAGAACTAGATAGACAATGAATATACGGCAACATTATTTAACATGTATTTAACTTTTTCCCAAGAAATCAAATTTTTAGATTTCTAATTGTCAAGTACACTAGCAAAAATATAAAAAAGATATATGCATAAGTCCATTATTTACAGCAGGATTTGTAGTACTAAAAGACTGGCTAAATTAGGGCACATCTACCAATAGAGTACTATCGGGTTATAAGAAGAAGGAGAAATCTTGTAGTTAAAGAAGACTTATTCTGAAGTCAGCTGGGATTTGTTTTAAAAGCTATGACTGAAATTTACGACATTACTTCAACAAAACATAGGAACCTGAATATGGAGTAGACAGCTTAGGGAAGATCAGGTTATTCTTCCTGGGAAAAATCTAGTGAGAAGGAAATGGTTATTGGGGTTATAAAGGCATATGCATGTGAACTTTTGATCTATTCTTGTACATGCATACTTCATACCAGTAAGCTTAAAAGAACTAACACTGCTCAAGGGCATGAGAACTGAAGTAAGATGGTGAGGAGAGTTATGTGTTGGGAAAGATCATGGGATTTTCTATCTCATGAATGGAGAGTCAGATCTGCCCAGAGGAAGAAAAGTGACAAGATGATTTTTAATGGGTTTTACCCTCTGTTACTATGTGTGCCCCCATGTTATAATGACTAGCATTTTCATATTGTACACAATATATGCCACATGCAAATGTAAATACCTGGAAATACTTGGCCACAGAAGTGCTGACATATCAATTGAAATAAGGAAAACAATGTCAGTCTACAATGGGCAGACAGAGAAGTTTTCTTAATTGGTGGTGCTAGGTTGAAACTACTTCTGTGCTCTTTTCTCTCCTCTCAGCTTTCTAAAAGCCATTTGGAAATGGCAGCTGGGCTTCATCTCATTGGAGATGTGGAAAAATGCAGAAAGGAATCTCAAATCTGAAACTCACCGTTTCTCATCCAATAAAATGTAGTCTTACTTCCTAAGGCCTATGGGATACAGTTTTGGAGGGCTAGGGCCTTGCATACCGTCCTGCTGAGGGCATTCTTCACCTCGTTATTTCTCAGACCGTAGATAATGGGGTTCAACATGGGAGTCACAACAGTGTAGGACAATGATAACAGTTTCTTGCTCTCAGGAGAATTATTTGATTTAGGCCGAAAATATGTGAGGCTTAATGATATATAGAAAAGAGAGATAACAAGGAGGTGTGAGGAGCACGTAGAGAAGGCTTTATGCTTCCCTTTAGCTGATGGGATCTTGAGGATGGCAGCAGCAATGCACGTGTAGGAACACAAGATCAGCAAGCAGGGGACCATGACCACCAGAATGGTTCCAACGATGGCGTAGATCTCAAACAGTGCTGTGTCTGCACAGACCAGCCTCAGCACAGGTGGGCTGTCACAGAAGAAGTGGTTCACCTTGTTGGTGCCACAGAATGGAAAGCTGAAGAGCCATGTGGTCTGCACAGTAGCTACAGGAAAGCCTGGGAACCAGGAGGCAGCAGCCAGTTTGGCACGTGTCCTTTGGTTCATGATGACTGGGTAGTGCAAAGGACTGCAGATGGCCACATAGCGGTCATATGCCATGGTGGCCAGGAAGAAGCATTCAGCCACCCCAAAGAAGAAGAAGAAATACATCTGAGTGGCACAGCCAAGGAAGGAGATGGTTGTGTCCTGGGCAAGCAGGGTCCCCAGCATTTTGGGCACAATGACTAGGTTGAAGCCAATCTCCAGGAAAGACAAGTTTCTGAGAAAGAAGTACATGGGGCTGTGTAGCATGGGGTCGGCTAGGGTAACCAGAATGATGAGGCTGTTTCCCATCAGGGTGACCAGGTAGATGGTTAGAAATGTCAGGAAGAGCAATGACTGTATTTTAGTAGGCAGGGAAGAGAAGCTCATGAGGATAAACTCACTTATTCTTGTCCAGTT
>CAUYLG010061515.1:0-30068 GCA_963573385.1 Cacajao melanocephalus | reverse complement strand
TAGCCACCCTGTTGTACTGCCAAACCCTAGATCTTACTTTTTCTATGTAACTGTATTTTTGTACCCATTAACCAACCTCTCTTTATATCCATTCCTCATTTGGTTTGGCTCTGTGTCCCCACCCAAACCTCATGTTGAATCTGTTGAATCGTAATCCCCAGTGTTGGGGGAGGGACCTGGTGGGAGGTGATTATATCCTGAGGGCAGATTTCCCCTCTTGCTGTTCTCATGAAAATGAGTGAGTTCTCTTGAGATCTGGTTGTTTGAAATTGTGTAGCACTTTCTCCCTTCACTCGCTCTCTCTCCTGCTGGCAGTGTGCTTTCTTCTCCTGCACCTTCTGCCATCATTGCAAGTTTCCTGAGGCCTCCGCAGGCATCCTAACCAGTCTGCAGAATCTTGAGCTGATTAAACCTCTTTCCTTTATAAATTATCCAGTCTTAGGTAGTTCTTTATTGCAATGTGAGAACAGACTAACACACCTCTTCACTCCCCTTTTCAGTCTCTGGTAACCATCATTCTATTCTTTTACCCCATGAGATCAATTTTATTTTGCTCCTACACATGAGTGAGAAATTGCAATATTTGTCTTTCTGAGCCTGGCTTATTTACTTAACATAATGTTTTCCAGTCCATTCCCATGGTTGCCAATGACAGATTCTCATCTTTTTTTTTTCCTGGCTAAATAGTATTCCATTGTGTATGTGTACCACATTTTCTTTATTCAGTCATCCTTGATGGACCCTTAGATTGATCCTAGATCTTGGCTATTGTGAATAATGCTGCAATAAATATGAGAGAGCAGCTATCTCTGTGATATACTAATTTTCTTTCTTTTGGATATATACCTAGCAGTGGGATTGTTAGATCATATAGGAGTTCTATTTTTGGTTTTTTGAGGAAACTTCATACTGTTTTCCATAGTGATTGTACTATTTTACATTCCCACTAATAGAGTAAGAGCTTTCTCCTTTCATAGCATCCTTGGGTTGGGCTCTATTTAACCAAAGTATGGACTGGACTGAACTCTAGGACAGCTGGCAAACATGGCTGATCATTGACGCTGGCTATTGGCTTGGAACTCAGCTGTAGCTACAGGCTGGAGCCTTTCCAACCGGCTTGGGCATTTTACAGTACGGAAGCTGAATTCCAGGAGGGAGATTCAGTTCTTCCTAAGTGGATCCTGAAAGTAAGCATTTCAAGAGGCCTGAGCTGATGCCACAGTGCTTCTTATGACTTAGCCTGAGAAGTCCCATATACGATTTCTATTGCACTGTATCAGCCAGGAAGATCAATAGCAGATCCAACTCAAATTTAAGTGAATTAGTCTCTACCTCTCAATAGGAGAAGAAAAAGTATTTGTGGACAGCTTTAATCTACCGTACTAGGTTACACTTTTTAATTTAAAAAAATTCTTAACAATATTGACTAATTTCAAATATCTGAGCCTAGTCGGTTTCTTTCACAATAGTCTACACCATAAAACCTGTTCAAGGAATGTGGCTCCTTGATTTTTTTTTTTCTAGAAGCACTATGCTAAAATGTTCCTTCAAACCTTGGCACATAGTCTTCAGTTCTTCCCTTCTGCCAAATTCCTATTTAAACATTAGTACATAGTTGGTGTCCCTCCTCTTCCATTAATCTTTTTCTTTTATCTTAATTTTTAAATATTCTACATTACATTTATCTCTTTTCTGAATTCTTCTTACAATTTTATTCTTGTCCGTCCACATCTTCAGTGTGTGTGTGTGTGTGTGTGTGTGCGTGCACATGCTCACATGCTGGTGAGGGGATCCCATGAAACTAAGAACTGGTTTAGATGTGGCGACTGGGTGAGGGGATGCAATGGTTTCACGGCAGCAAATGGCATCAGCCTTCTCAGTCATGGTTTCTTCTGACTGTGTAAATGCAGTAACACACTATGTGAATCTCCATCTATCTTATTCCTAGGCACAACTTGACCCTTAGCTATACATGCGTGCAGGCTAACATGCCCTAATTGTCGCATTAATCTTATTGCCCATTGTTGGAATTACATTGGAAGTACACCTATCTTCTGGTTTATAGTTATACATTTCCACCTAGTATCTCCCACTCTGCTTTACCATTAGATGCTGATATTTGATAGCAGCAGTCATACATCACTGCCATCCTCCAAAGGACAGCTTCTACTGAGCACCTGGAAGCTGGTGCCGCCATCATTAGCATGTTTCTCATATCCTTAGTGAAGGCTGTGTCCTCTAGGAACTCCTAAAGAACATCGTGAAGTAACGGCTTCCCAGGCCATACACAATTTCATTCTAACGTTCCCGTGACCTAGATTCTTCTAAGGAGGAAGGAAAAAATAATGCAAAAAAGAAAGGAGAAAAATATAGAGTGATTAAACTATGAAGTGAGCAAAATTATGTAATATATAGGTGTACTCTAAGAGCAACTTTAGTTTGGATGATCAGGTAAGGACCTCAGATGAAATATTTAATCTGAGAACTGAATGAAATAAAAGGGTCAATTATTTAGCCAGTAAAGTTTTAAGAAGAAGATTTTTAAAAATATATTCAGCCCAGATCTCTTTCTTAATCTTCAGCTTTTATGTTTCCAATTCCTTCTAAATTTTTCTACAATGACCTCAAAGTAGCCAAACTTAATTGTAGTTATGAAAACAATCTGAATTCATAGTACCTTCTTCCCCCACCTATCACATTGTTAACAGTATTGGTTTGCTGTGTCTCTTAAAATAAATTACCACAAACTGGTGGCTTAAACCAAAGGACAATTATTCTGTAATAGTTCTGGAGGTTGAAGTCAAGGTGTTGTCAGAGTGTTGGTTCCTTCTGGAGGCTCTGAGGGTGAATCTGTTTCATGCTTCTCTCCTAGTTCCTAGTGGCTGCCAGCAATCCTTGCTATTTTTTTGGCTTGTAGTTGCATCATCCCAACTCTGACCCCATCTCCACACTGTCTTCTGTGTGTCTTTGTATGTCCCCTCTTATTCTTCAAAGGTACCAGCTACTAGATGTCAGGTCCACACTATTGCAGTATGACATCTTCCTCCCTACATCTAAAGACCTTATTTCTAAATAAGGATACATTCACAGATGTCAGAGATTAGGACTTGAACTTTTGGGGACACACAGGTCAGCCCACTACACTTGCAAGGTTGTATTCCCAGTGTTCATGCTGGGACACTCATCCTGGTCTATCACTCTCCACATCCAGTTGCAAAGTATTGTTAATTCAGCATTTTTAGCATTTCCTGAATGTATCTAATTCTGTTCATATCCTGTTATATTACTTTAATTTACACACTCATTATCTTTAGAACCTTCTAAAAGGGCCTTAAAACGTGTCTCTCTGCTTCTAATATTGCCTTCTCTCATATATCCACTATTTTTTTCTAATACATTTTATAGCCAGAATACTTTAAAATCCAAATAAACAAAATTTACTTGTATCATTTCAAACCCCTCCTAAAAACCATTTAAGGACTCTCCCCTGACATCAGTTAAAAAGTATAAGCAAGTAAAACAAATAAGAAAATAACAAAACCAGAAAATTTTTAAAATAAGATTTTAAATGTTTTCAGTCCACGATTAAAAACGCAGCTTTTGAACTGAGGAAGACTGTCACTCAAATCCACTTCTTATGCACACTATAGATTGTTGCTACTTTCTGAATCTCATTTTTCTAACTTGTTAAATGGGGCTAACATAATTGATTAAGTTGAATTATAGGATTATTATGAAGAATAAGTGCTAAGCACAATTCCTGGCACATAGTGAAAGTCCAAAGGACAGAATCACTTTCTGCTATCTTTCCAGGTCCTTCTCTAACCTCATCTTATATCAATCTCATTTCTGTCTTTGTATGATTGGCTTCTTTTGCAGAATGTCTTGCATTTCCTACCTTGTGATCTTTACTCTTTTACTTCTTGGCTTTTACACTTACCTTGAAAAGCTGTTACTTCCCTATCTTTAACATGTTTATTTCTTCATGCATTTTTAATCCTTTTGGACACAAACATCAGCTGTACCAGGAACCTGAGTTTGACTTTTCAGTCTTAATTCAGGTCTCCCCTTTGTGCACATTCCTGTCCCAGTATTTATTAATGTCAAGTGTAGCCATCATTCTCTATTTCTCTCTGCTTCGATATGCTATCAGCTCTTCGTGAGGAGGGACCACATCTTATGCTGTCATTATTGCCAGAACTGATCCTAGTGCTCCATGTATTGGAATGTATGAAAAACAAAATGAAAGAATGTTTTTTTAGAGTACCCAATGCTATCTCTGGGATGAGAACAAATTTATGTTTTAGAATTACACTATAGGAGAACACTTATAGAGTTCCCTTCTTTTTTTTTTTTCCTGCATCTTCAATTTTAAAATAGAGCTGGCTATTCATAAAAAATTGTGAATGCTCAATAAATGCTTGTTCTTTTTGAATGGGTGAAATAACCGATGCACTATTTATCAGCAAAAATTGAAAAGTATTTACCAGAAAATTTCACTCTGGCTCTGAACAGTAAGCAAGTGTAGTCCAAACCCAGGAAGAAAAATACGTAATTATTTTGACAAATAATGTCTATTACCTGGCATAATTTACAAACACTTGTTGGCAGCCAGGAGACGTGGTTTCTAATCTCTCTGAGTGGCTATATAGTTAAACACTTGGAATAAATTCCTTCATTTTTGCTAGGCCTCAGTTTCCTCTACTGAGAAGTGAGGGCCTTGGATTACCATGTCTAAGGTCTTTTCTATGTCTAGTTTTTTAAAGTTTTAGATAAGTCATATGTAGGTAATCTAAGACGTCATGACATTTGCTGTGAGGGGAATTTACCTGTACAACCCTTGTATTAGAAATAAATCTTGGCCGGGTACAGTGGTACACACCTGTAATCCCAGTACTTTGGGAGGCCCGGGTGGGTGGATCACCTGAGGTCAGGAGTTGGAGACCAGCCTGGCCAACCTGGTGAAAACCCATCTCTACTAAAAATACAAAAATTCGCTAGGCATGGTGACACATGTCTGCAATTTCAGCTACTCGGGAGGCTGAGGCAGGAGAATCGCTTGAACCAGTGAGCCAAAATCTCACTACTGCACTCCAGCCTGCATGACAGAGCAAGTCTCCATCTCAAAATGATAATAATAATAATAAAAGAAAAAAATAAAATAAAAAACCAACTTGCCCTGACAATTTTCAATAGAAATACTGTTTCCTAATTAGAGACATATTTTTCAACTGGAATGATAGAATCTTGCACATTTCCTTGTTTGTTCCTTAACATAAATGTACAGTACTAGGTTAACTTCTTATAGTTAAAAATAAAAATCAAATATACCAGTAAAAGTGGTGTGTTATTATTTAAAATGTTAACATTTCAACACTGGAAGGGATGTGAAGGCAATTAGTTAAATCCTCACGTTTTGCGAATAGCAGAATGGAGGCATAGAGGCTATACCTGACTGTTCAAAGTAACTATAGGGTTGTTTAAGGGCAGCCAAGTGAGAGTCCACTCCTTCCAATTATTTCAAGGGTGTTCTTTCTAGTCCACTAGGCTTATCTTATCTTCAGTACATTAATTGATAATCAGATTGAAGTGAGAAAGTAGAAGCAATCAGAATCAAACACCCACAAGCACCTAGTCCATCTACCCAATTACCAGCATCTGTACCAAGATATTTCTGCCTTGACTCCTGTTACAATGGATGGACTCTCCGTGCCCAACTAAGGTCAACTCCTTCACTTGTGCATAAGATCCTGTTCCCTCTAATCTAATCAAGGATAGTATTTCAGCTTTTCTGCCCTCTTCACACAGTAGAAGATCATTCCCATTAGCAGACAAACATGCTGTTATTTTTCTCATTTGAAAACAACTTATTTTGGAGGTGGCAGTCGCTGAGGAAATTTAGAAAAAAATAAAATAAAAACAACTTATTTTCACCTCACTGCTTGATATGCTCTCTACTACTCTAATTCCTTTACAGTAAATTTTCTCTAAAAAGTTGTCTCCAAATTCCTCTGTCTTCAATTTCTTTTCTTCTTTGCTCACTTAAATTTACCCAGTCAAACTGGAATTGTTGCTAAGGTAAATATTGTTCTCTACATTGTTAAATCCGGTGGTCGATTTCAATTCTCATCTTACATGACCTGCACTATGATTTAAATGTGTCCCCTCCAAAACTCATGTTGAAACTTAATTAAAGGTGGAGCCTTTTAAGAAGTGATTAAGTCATGTGGTCTCCTTATGGATTAGTGCCCTGTAAAAAGGCTGGAGGGATCTAACTTAAGCCCTTTTTAATTTTTATTTTATTATTATTATTATTTTAAGATAGAGTCTCACTCTTGTTACCCAGGCTGGAGTGCAGTAGTGTGATCTTGGCTCACTGCAACAGTCATCTCCTGGGTTCAAGCGATTCTCAGCCTACCAAGTAGTTGAGATTACAGGTGCCTGCCACCATGCCCAGCTAATTTTTCTATATTTTTAGTAGAGACAGAGTTTCACCATATTGGCCAGGCTGGTCTGGAACTCCTGACCTCAAGTGGTCTGACCGCCTCGGCCTCTCAAAGTGCTGGAATTCAGGCATGAGCCACCATGTCCAGCCGTGTAGGCCCTTTTTACCCTTCACTCTTCCTCAGGTGAGAACACAACAAGAAGACTCCCATCAGACACTGAATGCTGGTTGTTAATCTTGGGCTTAGCCTCCAGAACTATGAGAAAATAAATTTCTGTTATTTATAAGTTATCCAGTCTGGTATTTTTGTTATAGTAGCACAAATGGGCTAAGACAGCCTATGGACAGCCTATCAACAGCATTTGACAGAGCAGAACATTTTCTCTCATTTGAAATAAATTTCTCTTGCATCTATGACATCCTGTTCTCATGATTTTATTCCTGCCTTACTGAGCACTACTTCTCAGAATCCTTTGCTTATATTTCCAAACTCTGATTATTGTTATCCAAATGTACAGTTCTCAATCTTTTATCTTTTACTTTCTAAACTCATTTCATTGGTTATCTCATCTAGTCTTCTGGCTTTAAATACCATTAATTTACTTACCAGGGATACTGACCAGACAAGATAATTACACCTACAACTCATAGATACCTTCAGGCTCATAAATGCAACTGTCTACTTGTGTTCGTCATAAATATATCCAAAATTCAAGTCCTGCTTTCTCTTCATTTCACATCTGCTCCATATATACTATGCTTCTTTTCACTAATTGGTTCTTCATCCTTCCCATTACTTAGTTCAAAACCTTTGAAATCATTCTTTATTTCCATTTTCCTCTTACACCGCACATTAGTTCAAGTCAAAGCCTTCTTAGCTTTTTATTATAAATATATCCCTAATGTAACTACTTCTCATCACATTCATTGCTACCATTGTGTTCTGAGTCACCATCATCCTTTACCTTAATTATTACAGTATCCTGCAAACCAGCCTCCCTTATTTAACCCGAAGTCTATCTTTGACCAAGCAGAATGATCCTTAATTAGATCTTGTGATGCCTTCATTTACACCCTACAACAGCTTTTCCTTTTACTTAGAAGAAAAGTTAAAGTCCTTTCAAGGGGTTATGAGGTCTTACTCAATCTGCTGCCCTGCCTCCTCCATATCCCTGTGACATAGTTTGGCTCTTTGTCCCCACCCAAATCTTGAATTGCAATCCCCATGTGTCAAGGAAGGGACCTGGTGGGAGGCGATTTGGATTATGGGGGCAGTTTCCCCCATGGTGTTCTCATGATAGTGAGTGAGTTCTCACAAGAGATGATGATTTGAAAACGTGTTTGGCAGTTCCCCTCTGTGCTCTCTCTCTCACCTACTGCCATGTAAGACATGTCTGGTTTTGCCTTTGCCTTCTGCCATGATTCTAGTTTCCTGAGGCTTCCCCAGCCACATGGAACTGTGGGTCAACTAAATCTCCTTTCTTTATAAATTATCCACTCAGGTACTATCTTTATAGCAGTTTGAAAATGGACTAATCCCCTGTATTTCTCTGAATTCACTTCCTCATCTTCTTGCCCTTACTCACTCTCTGCCAGCTGTAATGTGCTACCTGCTCTTCTTGGAACATCACAAGCATTCTAAACATACTCCTTCAGAGACTTTGAATTTATATTCCCTCTTTCTGGAACTTTCTTCTTTTATCTGCATAGCTTGCTCAGTCACTTGTCTTGTTGTTTAACTCAAGTATCACTTTCTCAGATAGGGTTTCCTTAACAATTCCATTTAAAATTTTAGACCCACCTCAGAATTCCTCCCTGTTTCCTGCTATATTTTTCTGTGTTACACTTTCCAGTTCCCAATATAAAATATTATTTATGAAATAGCATTATATTTATTGATAATTTATAATGTAATATGCAATATAATTAACTCTTGAATTTTTAAACTTTCTCCTTTCAGCAAATGTTTCTAAGTTTCCTGGAGGGAGGACTATGTCTTTGTCTTCAATGTTAGGCCCTCAGTTCATAGAACCAAGGTTAATGCATAGTAGGTGCTTGTGCTAGTAGGATTCTATAATATCCCCTGTAATTTCCAACCCTTGACATACACACATCTTGTCTCAGTTATGCGTGCAATCAAAGAATAATCTAGGTACTGATGTGAAAGGACTTTGCAGATGTAAATTAAGGTCACGAATCACTTGCAGTTAGTTAAGAAGATGATGGGGGTTGGCCTGACTTAATCTCATGAGAAGTCAGAGACACAGGAAGTCAGGGAAATTTAAAGCATGAGAGATTTTACATGAGGGGTTCTGTCTGTTGTTGGCTTGGAGATGGTTGGGGCCAAGTGACAAGGAATGAGAGCAGCTTCTAGGAGCTGAGAGAGACCCTTGGGTGATAGCCAGCTAGGTAATGAAGACCGTAATCCTGCAACAGCAAGGAACTGAATTCTACCAATTTTATAAGAATCTTCGAGACACTTTCCTAGAGCCAGAGAAGTCAGCCAAGTTTTTGATTTCAGCCTTTGAAATCCTAGGCTGAGAATCCAGGCATACTGTTTCTGGACTTCTGATCTAGGGAACTGTGAGCTAATAAATGGGCATTATTTTAAGCCACTGTGATTGTGGTAATTTGTTAAACACCAACAGAAAACTAACACAGTAGTCAGTAAATATGTGTTGAATTAATAACATTATATTTTATCACTGCAATACTTCCAAAATAATTGGTATTTTTATTATACCATAAATGCTGATTTTATATTAAATAAAAGAATCAATTTCTCTCCCGAAGCAGGTCTTCTTTATTACTGGTTAAATGTATGTTATTATTTTTTAATTTCACAGCATTAGAAAAGTTATTTGATAATATTAGAGATTGGTTCAGCACTATGTATCTTACTTTCTCTGGATAAAATAATGTTTACCCCTACATTTTAATTAATTAAAGAAATTGTTTTAATCCCATTCCTAATGATAGATAAGATTAAAATTTTTACTAGTCAATGATATATTTGAGTCTTAAAAATCTAACTTACCACTTTGGGAGGTCGAGGTGAGCAGATTGCTTGAGGCCAGGAGCTCAAGACCAGCCTGGCCAACATGGTGAAACTCTGCCTCTACTAAAAACATAAAAATTAGCCAAGTATGATGGTGCACGTCTGTAATCCCAGCTACTTAGGGGCTAAAGATGAGAATCGCTTGAATCTTAGAGGCAGAAGTTACAGTGAGTTAAAATTGCACCACTGCACTCTATCCTAGGCGACAGAGCAAGACTGTCCAAAAACAAACAAACAAAAAACCCTAACTTATAGAAAGATGAGCTTAGATTTTATCCTTTTCCACAATCCTGAGGTCAAATGTATTCTCTCTCTCTCTCTCTCTCTCTTTCCACACTGCTAGATACTAATGACAGGTGTTCCATTTTTACTTTTGGTGATCACAATTTGAAAATGATTGAGCACGGCAAAGTAGAGAGCATATGCATAATAGGTTATCACCTAGCACCTACTTTCCAAGTTCTCATCTATTCTGCACAGCCTCACTAACAGGCAAATGTTACATTTTAATCACATTTTCTTACATAAGATTATTCTTTTTCTGTTGAAAAGTAAGTTAGATGATCCCATCTGCATATCCTATCATAGGACTAAGTGATATTTAACTGTTTGATGTTAATTTGATGTGAAAAAATATAAAATTTGACATAAAATGTATCAATCTTTGACATTTGAAACACATTTTCACAATATCAAAAATGAATGTTGGCTTATTACCCATTTTTTGAAATGTTTAATGTTAACAACTAAATATAAAGATCAGTTAGAGAATAGACTTTAAATGTTCATATCATACGAAAATCCAAGATAAAATGGAACATGTGATAGCTAAATTTTCGTATTCATCATTTTCCAGAGAGTGAAAATTACATAATCATTTGCTCAGTTTTTCTTTTGGCTGTCATGTGTTTGTAAATATACACATATTTAGCTAAATATATATTGAATGCTGTATATATATATGATATTTTATGTATGCATATATAATTTTATTAATTAATAAAGTGGAAAGTATTCATGTTAGAGATGTCTAAATTTATAACACTGTTTTATTTAGCTAGCATTTCTGATAAACTGTTGGTCATGCTTCTCCTTGTTGATTGCCTCTGAGAAGAATGTAAACATTTACTTTGGATTACTACTACTACTTAGTGGGGAAAATTCTTATTTCTTCACATTAAAAAAGTAGCAAACCTGCAGAACATGCAGCTAAAGGAAGTCAGCATTTTTTTTCTCAGTCTTGATTAAAAATAAAAGTAGCAGAAGGCTTAATTCAAACAATATACTTTGATTACACTATAATCTAAAGTGATTTTTACCTGAAAGTAGGGTAAATGTTATAAAAAGTGGAAAAATGAAAAGTCAGAGTTCTTGCTGTTAACTGCAGCAATATGTTGTATTAAGACATGAATTATATCAATGTGCTTCATTCCTGACTTCATTGTATTGTTTTTCTTCTTTAATTTTCTCGGAATGCTTATTTCCTCTCTTATATAGAAATATAAGAGAGAAAGGTCTTTTTAGTTAGTTTTATTTTTATTTCCCCAGAAAGGAAAGAATGTCTTTTAGTAAGTTCTTTCAAATCTTTTCAGAATATATAAAATAAAAAAAATCTTTACTTTTTGTGATGAAACATTAAAAATAAAAAAGGAGATATCTTTATTATCAAGTCAAACATATCTACAGATTTTAAATGTTTAACTTATGTATTTCTTTTCTCCATTGAGTTGCTGTTGAGGAGCTATCCATCTGTAAAATAGATTGAAAATACTCGGCAATGTTTAGTATAAAGAAAAAAGTTATATTGGCTCTTTAAAATCAGGCCTTTTAGGGAAGGTGTTTTTTTTTTTTTTTTTTTTTGCCAATAACTGAAAAACTTCAAAACATTACCATGAGAAATAATCCCAATTCTATTATAAAAATTAAGTATATCTTAATAAAGTGTGAAATTCATGCCATAGAGTTACCAAATTTAAAGTAATAAATTACACAAGATAAACATTTAGGCAACGGGACTCTGAGTCTCAGTTTCTCTATTTGTAAAATAAAAGGATTGGTAGGAATTATATTGGCCTTATCACATTCTCAAATTCCATGACTATGTTAATCGGTTTATTCTTCCTTTTAATATGCTAAAAAGGTTAAGTTTTTTAAACTCATTCTTTGCAGCTTTAAGAAATTCTTCACATTAACGTATATTTGTTGTAGCATCTTTCTAGAGAAATAAAAATAAAACTAACAGGAATATTTCTGTAGAATAAAATCTGAGTTGCATTTGTGGCTATGCTAAATACTGTTTTGAATATGCCTACAGCTGATAAACTGGGACAGTCTAGCTGAATTTATTGAAAACAAAAATTACATAAAGTTAGGAGAGTATATACAGAGGTAATTCTATTAGTCTGTTGAGCTGAAACAAGCTTCAAGAGATGAAAACAAGGTAGGGGCTAGCGAAGCCTTGAGGCTGAGAAAGGAGAGATGAGTTTTTAAAGGAAAGGGGTATTTGGAAAGCTAAACAAGCCTGAATAGTATGGGGACATAACCTATAAGACTTATTTTGTTGTTGTTTAATTTACTTTAAGTTCCAGGATACATGTGCAGAACGTGCAGATTTGTATAAAAACTCTAAAAGAAAACCTAGGCAATACCATTCAGCCATTCAGGACATAGGAATGGACAAAGACTTCATGATGAAAATGCCTAAAGCAATTGCAACAAAATCCAAAATTGACAAATAGGAGCTAATTAAACTAAAGTGCTTCTGCACAGCAAAAGAAGCTATCATCAGAGTGAACAGGCAACCTACAGAACAGGAGAAAATTTTTGCAATCTACTCATCTGACAGAAGTCTAATATCCAGAATATATAAACAAATTTACAAGAAAAAGACAAACAATCCTATCAAAAAGTGGGCAAAAGTTATGAACAGACACTTCTCAAAAGATGACATTTATGCAGCCAACAAACATGAAAAAAAGCTCAACATCACTGATCATTAGAGAAATGCAAATTAAAACCGCAATGAGATACCATCTCCCACAGTCAGAATGGCCATTATTAAAAAGTCAAGAAACAATAGATCCCGGCAAGGCTGTGGAAAAATAGGAATGCTTTCACATTGTTGGTGGAAATGTAAATTAGTTCAACCATTGTAGAAGACAGTGTGGCCATTCTTAAAGGATCTAGAACAAGACTTCTTTCCTGTGAAAGTAAAAAACTGATTATAGACTCCTCACTAGGCAAATCCCAAGCTCAGAAATTCCTAGAGTGCTCTCTTGTGGGTGTAGTATATTTTGTCTCAGAGGTTTTATTTACAGTGAATGAATATTTCCATAATTTAATGTCTTTGATTATTAACAAAAAGAATTCTTCACATTTGAAGAAAACCTATCTAGGGAAATTATACAAAGATTATGTCATTTCATTAAAACAAATCTTTTTTTTCTACAATTTTTATTTTAATTTCAGGAGTACATGTACATGTGCAAGATGTACAGTTTTGTTACATAGATAAACATGTGCCATGGTGGTTTGCTGCACGGATCAACCCATCACTTAGGTATTAAGACCAGCATCGTTTAGCTATTCTTCCTGAGGCTCTTCCTCCCACTTTTCCACCCCTGAGAGGCCCCAATGTGTGTTGTTTCCCCTCATGTGTCCATGTGTTCTCATCATTCAGCTCCCACTTATAAATGAGAACATGTAGTGTTTGGTTTTTCTGTTCCTGATTTAGTTTGCTGAGGATAACAGCTTCTAGCTCCATCCATGTCCCTGCAAAGAACATGATCTCATTCTTTTTAATGGCTGCATAGTATTTCATGGTGTATATGTACCATATTTTCTTTATCCAATCTATCATTGATGGGCATTTGGGTTGATTATATGTCTTTGCTATTGTGAACAGAGCTGCAATGAACACGTGTGCATGTGCCTTTATAATAAAATAATTTTTTTATATTTTATAAAAATGAACAGAGCTGCAATGAACACATGGGTGCATGTGTTTTTATATTCCTTTGGGTATATACCCACTGATGAGATTGTTGGGTCAAATGCTATTTCTGCCTCTGGATCTTTGAGGAATTACCATATTGTCTTCCACAATCGTTGAACTAATTTACACTGCCACCAAATGTGGAAAAGTATTCCTTTTGTCCTGCAACCTTGCCAGCATGTTGTTTCTTGACTTTAAAGTAATTGCCATTCTGACTGGCAAGAAATGGCATGTCATTGTGTTTTTGATTTGCATTTCTCCAAAGATCAGTGATATTGAGCTTTTTTTTCATATGTTTGTTGGCGCATAAATGTCTTCTTTTGAGAAGTGTCTGTTCATGTCCTTTGCCCACTTTTTAGTGGGGTTGTGTTGTTTTTTTCTTGTAAATTTGTTTAAGTTCCTTGTAGACCTTGGATATTAGACCTTGTCAGATAGATATAGATTGCAAAATGTTTCCCTCATTCTATAGATTGTGTGTTCACACCTATGATAGTTTTGTTTGCTGTGCAAAAGCTCTTTAGCTTAATTAGATTCCATTTGTCAACTTTTGCTTTTGTTTCAATTGCTTTCAGTGTCCGTCATAAAATCTTTGTCCATGCTTATATACTGAATGCTATAGCCTAGGTTGTCTTCCAGGTTTTTTGAGTTTTTGGTTTTACATTTAAACCTTTAATCCATCTTGATAATTTTTGTATAAGGTGTAAGGAATGGGTCCAGTTTCAATTTTCTGTATATGGCTAACCAGTTCTGCTAGATCATTTATTGAATAGGAATCCTTTCACCATTGCTTGTTTTTATCACATTTGTCAAAGATCAGAGGGTTGTACGTGTGTGGTCTGATTTCTGAGTTCTGTATTCTGTTACACAGGTCTATGTGTCTGTTTTTGTACCAGTACCATGCTTTTTTGGTTACTGTAATCTTGTAGTATAATTTGAAGTCAAGTAATATGATGCCTCCAGCTTTGTTCTTTTTGCTTAGGATTGTCTTGGCTATTTAGGCTCTTTTTTGGTTCCATATGAATTTTTAAATAGCCTTTTCAAATTCTTTGGAGAATTCCTATAGTAGTTTAATGGGAATAGCATTCAGTCTATAAATTACTTTGGCAGTATGGCCATTTTCATAATATTAATTCTTCCTATCTACTAGCATGGAACATTTTTTCCATTTGTTTGTGTCCTCTCTGATTTCCTTGAGCAGTGGTTTACAGTTCTCCTCCAAGAGGTCCTTCACTTCCTTGTTAGCTGTATTCCTAGGTGTTTTATTCTTTCTGTGGCAGTTATCAAAGGGAGTTCATTCATGATTTGCCTCTCTGCTTGCCTGTTGTTAGTATACAGGAATGCTAGTGATTTTTGCACACTGGTTTTGTATCCCGGGACTTTGCTGAAGTTACCAGTTTAAACAGCTTTTAGGCTGAAACAACACGGTTTTCTAGATATAAAGTCTTGTCATCTTCAAAGAAAGAGAATTAGACTTTCTCTCTTTCTATTTGAATACCCTTTATTTCTTTCCCTTTCTGATTGTCCTGGCCAGAATGTCCAGAACTTCTAATACTATGTTGAGTAGGAGTGGTGAGAGAGGGCATCCTTATCTTGTGCTGGTTTTCAAGGGAAATGCATCTAGCTTTTGCCTACTTGGTATGATATTCGCTGCGGGTTTATCATATATTATTAATATTTTGAGGTACATTCCTCGGATACCTAGTTTACTGAGTTTTTTTTAACATTGAATTTTATCAAAGGCATTTTTTGCATCTATTGAGATAATCCTGTGGTTTCTGTCTTTAGTTCTCAAACATAAAAATTCCATAAGGGTTTTTCAGAATGCTAAGATGTAGTATTTGGGAGAATTAAAAGGTAGGACTTTCAAGAGTTTCTTTTTAGAACATTACCAAACAAGGAAGCGTTCTTGAATTAGGAATTTGTATAAAATTTATTTTTCTGATTTAACACACTGAAAACTCTGCTAATATATCATTTCTTCTTGAGAAAATTTCCTGGCAATGCCCTTACCTTTGTCAGAAGCTACCATCCTCCAAGTCTGATCCTATCCATATCTTCTATTGACACTTCTCAGAAGTATAATTATTTTTAACATGGCATATCTATTATGAGACTGTGCGTTATTGGAGAGGAAGTGGCCATATCTTATTCATATCCCTGTCTTCATTGTCTGAGCCTTATGATAGTTGCATTAAAGGTACTTAGTAGTTAATGAGTAAATGAATTACTACCAATACAAGAAAAGCATTTGCCATCCCAAGTATGAGTAACATTTATGCCAATTTATATGTAAGAGCTTTGGCTCATAGGATATTCTGTTTGATTTTTTTTACTAAAGTTTTATTTGATTTGAGATAGAATTCTAATAACTCCCAGAAACCTTGGATGCTTACCAAAACTCCATGAAATCTTTAGAGATTTGCTTATCACCTAATTGATATGTCATAAATTGAAACTCTTCCCCAATCTTTTCTTTATTGCTTACTACACATAAAGATAGCTGTGTAAATCTCAAAAGCTGAATATATTATGGACTTCTGAAATATCTGTTTCCAATTGCATACCTTAATTTTGCCCCATTGTTCACTTAAAGAATTAACAAGTACATCTTCAGAATATCTAGAAAGGCCTATAACATTTAAATACTTAATATTAGTTATAATAAACTTTAAATTTTAGGTAATATAATTTTAAGGTCTATCAACTGATTAAAGTTTAATTTTTCCCTAAAATGACTGGAATACATTCAGGTGTGAAAGGGTATTAATGTTTATAAAACTGGAAGTCTAAGAATTTGAAACCAGGCTATTATTTCATGTAATTTATAGCTAGGGTTACATGAAAGGTCAGCCATGCATTAATGTGCCTTGGCAGTTGTTCCTGGAAACTATGTGATTCTTTACCTCTGATGAAATTTTATTTATTATGAATTGTATTTATTATGACAGCCAAACAAAGATTCCTGAGAATATGAGAAACCATAATAGAATAGGAATAGATAATATAATAATGGCATTCTGGCACATTGGGATCACATAGCTGTATTGGCAGATCCTGGTTTCACCACACAGTGATTAAGTCGTTGTTTGACTCTCTGGAACTCAGTAGCTTTAACTGCAAAACTAAGGCTCAGAATTTACAGGATTGTTTTGAACATTAAATGATCAGAACATAGATAACTCTGAATAAATACTGGATGTTACTATGACTTTCCTAACTTGCTTTCTTTTTGCTTTTCTGTCTCTTCCACTTTGCCAATTCTGCTTTCTATTTCCTTTTAGTCTTATTTTGTCTTTTATTTTTTCTAGTTCCTCGAATTTGATGATGATCCCATTATTCAATACCACACCCCTCCAAAACTAGATATTCACTCCAGTTAAGTTACAAAACTAAAAAGGAGACATAATATTCTATTGCTTTGTGATTTCCCTAATCTTACAAGGTCTCAGTCTCTCACCCCACCCCATCAAACTTCATTTCCCCTCTTCTTCTCATCCTACTTCAATTGGGAAACAAGGTAGATACGTGAAAGGACAAAAAGTAACGAAGATTCCATATATTGGCTATTTGTAAACAATGATGCAATGAACGTCAGTAGAGGAATGGATAAAGAAAATGTGATAAATATACACTATAGAATACTATGCAACAAATGAAATCCTGTCATTTATCACAACATAGATTAACCTGGAGGACACCATATTCAGTGACCTAAGCCAGACACAGAAAGACAAATTCTACATGATCTTATATTTTAAAAATTTTGACTCATTGAAGTAGACAGTAGATGTTACTAGGAGCTAGGAGTGGGATGTAGATGTTGGTCAAAGGATACAAAATTTAGTTAGGAGGAATAAGTTTAAGAGATCTATTGTACAACATGATAACTATATTTAACAAGAACACATTGTTTTCTTGAAAATTGCTGAGCAGATTTTGTGTCCTTAACACAAAAAATAACTGTTTATGTAATGTGTGTTTATTTGCTCATCCCACAATGTATAATATACATATTTCAAAACATGTTGCATATAATAAATGTATACAATTTTTATTTTTAATTAAAATAAAATTGTAAAAATATGCAAAAACAACTAAAAATAAACTAATGAAAATGCCAAAAAATATACTATACATATCAGAAAACGAACTGAAAACTTTTTCAGTCTTTTGGATAAAATACGTGTTGAAAGAAAACTTTGAAGAGCTTCAGAATTGTCTTCAACTTTTAACGCATTTATATTATAAGAGAAAAGGGCCACACCAATGCCAGGAAAACCAATCGGCTCAATTAAAAATAAATGAATGCATAGATTGACGGTTCTGACAATGAAGAAAGCCTTGACTTGGGAGAAGTGGCATCACCTATCAGAAGTTTAGCCTTGGCATTTTAGCCCTTCTCAGTCTAGCCTTTAACTGCCTCTAGAGTGCTTCATTATCTAAATCATGGTCATGTCTGATGCAGAGAGAAATTTCGTCTCAGTCTGTTTTTCTCTGTGCTTCTGCTACAGGGATGGCTGGACCAGAGAGATGTTTCTAAATTGTGTCTTTATTCCCTCTTCTGTATCACAGAAGTTATGTTGGCAGCCATATAAAAGTCATGAGAAGCCAATCAAAACCTCATGGGGTGGGGTAATGATAATGTTACAGAATCACTATGTTAACTGAATTCGAAACATTTTATTAGACTTTTGGAATGCTTTCTGTCAGGAAATTTCAGTCGGATGAGAACGTTAATTTTTACTCATCTTATCTAATCAGATATACATCTTGGACAAGTGCTTTGCTAATCTTCATTATCTGAAAGGTTAATATAAAACTTTCCATTGACATAAGACCTTGATTTCCTCTGTTCTTTATAACCTAGTTGATTGATGACAGTCTACTTACTGTTTGACATTTTGGAGAAAAAATTTTGCTGTCTAACCACGTCATTACTAGGAAAGTGAGAAAGATGAAAACTTAAGCTGTAATAAACAAATATTGCTAAATGATATACTTACGTAAACATTTGTTAAGAGAATTACAGGTAGTGGGGAAAGACAGTGAATACCTTAAGGAGAGAATGTAGATAGCCTTTCAAATGTTGACTTTGTGACAGTCAGCACATCAGAGAAACACCAGACACTTTAACCTGCTCTGTTATTTTTACTACTTTTAGGCCCCTATAATTGTTCATGTGACCAAATATAAAAGGTGGAAAAATGAAAAACACCATTGACCTTCCAAACCTTTAATTGTCTATTTGAGGTACAAAGGTCAATTGCAGTTTCCTTAGGCTTACAGGTAATTCTTGAAAAATTTAAAAGGTATCAATGTTGAACATACGTGAGAGTTCATATTTTATTGAATTTGCTGTGGTACAGTAAAGCTTTTATTCCTCCAGAATCCTGAAAGAAAGCTGAAGTCCCCATAGCAAAGAGTTTTAGAGAGAAACATTTGGGCTTCTGAAAACAATCATAATCCCAAATTGTGTATTCATAGAGGGAAGAGGATGAAAAGGTTGAATACCTATATTATGTATTTATGACCACATTTTATCCTGACCTCATTTCTGTGAGTTACTTGAGAAAAGAGAAATGAGGTAGGTAATTTATCCAAGATAACAAACCTAAGAAACTATGAGACAGAATCTGAGAAGACTGGGAAGTGAATAAGGGGGCTTTGCTAGAGAAATTCAGCAAGGTCATTCAAAGCCAAGAGTGTTCTCAAAAGAGAAAGTAATGCAGAGGTCTCCAAATAGAGAGATTGTCCTTAATAAGTCAGTCTGCATTTTCAGGTCTTTGAGACAAATAATTTTCTCTATGTATGCTCTGGAATTTGTTATCAAAACGTTTTGAAAGCAAAAATAAGATTTTTTGTCTCATGAGGGACAATAGCAGTAAGACACTTCTGTTGTGTTCCAATGGACCTGAGGCACAGGAAGCCCAGTACCCTCCAAGCACTGGAACCACAGCCCCTGCCCAACTGTATCAGACCATGCTAGGTAGGGACCACCAATTAGAACTCTCCCACTTCCAGGGTAGTTGGCCACTTGGCCTGCTTTTCTCATGTTCCCAGCCTCGGCTGGTCTCCAGCCTTAGGAGAACCCGTTCAACTTCAGCTCCTGGCAATTCCACATGGTTGGCCCCAACCTACAGCACCAGAACCCATACTCAGAGCCAGGCTCTACCTCTGCTGCAGAGTCTGTGGGCAGCACTTCCAATGGGGGAGCCACGGGGTGCCCAGTCACTGCAGGAGCTGAAGGAGTAGATTTATGTATCGCCTAGTATAGACAGCAACTAGGCCATTCTTTCATTCAACAAGCAGCAGTTCTTCATCCTTTTCAGTAGCTCTAAAATTTTTAGCAAATATTGTTTCCAGTGGGCTTTCCCCCATGTCCAACCAAATTCTGTTTTGTGAAAAATTACTGCAAAATTATTGGTATCAATATTTACAATACTTTTAGTGAGTTTTTCCAACCCTTTCGTATACAATGCATACCAAAGATAATTCAATTGTTCTTTAGTTATTATACATCTGTAACCAATCTTAAGATTTGACTACTTTAAATTTTACTCAATCAAGATTTTTAAACAAGTAATTCACATTACTTTTTACTTTCCAATAGTATAAATTTAGTAATTTACATATTGATTTAAGTTCTCAAATAGCCTTATATAATTATCATTTAATATATTTATTATATATATATTAATATTTATAACTTCAAATGCTTCACTCTCATTTTGCTGGAAATCATACGTAATTCCACCTTTTAAAATTTATCTTCTTGTGTTGTTGTTTTTTGAGACAAAATCTTGCCCTGTCTCCCAAGCTGAGTGCAGTGGTGTGATCTGTCACTGTAACGTCTGCCTCCCGGGTTCAAACGATTCTCCCGCCTCAGCCTCCCGAGTAGCTGGGATTACAGGTGGCTTTCACTATGTCCAGCTAACTTTTGTATTTTTCAGTAGAGACGGGGTTTCACCATATTGGCCAGGGTGGTCTCAAACTCCTGGCCTCATGATCTGCCCTCCTTGGCCTCCCGAAGTGCTGGGATTACAGGTGTGAGCCACTGCGCCTGGTTAAATGTATCTTCTTTAATTTTAAAATGCTATTATCATTTATTTTACTCTGCAGATCTGAAAAGGCCGTTCTCTAAATTCTGCTGCTCTGCAGTGGCAGTGCTACATAGGTACTACAGTGATGTCATTCTGTTCACTGTGATCGTGTTATTAATAGCAGCGGCAAATCCACACGGGTCTGCAGCAACCTCAATTCTTGATCCCTCAGAAGAAAGAATTCAACTGAGGGGCCTAAGACTGAGTGAGAGACTGAGGCAAGTTTTAGAGCAGGAGTGAAAGTTTACTAAAAAGCTTTAGAGTGGGGAAAAAAAGGAAGCAAATTACACTTGGAAGAAGGCCAATCAGGTGACTTGACAGATCAAGTCCAGTGTTTGATTCTTGACTTGGGGTTTTCTATGTTGGCATTCTTCCAGGATCTGCATTTAGTCTTCCCCTGATTCCTCCCTTAGGATGGGCTGTTCACATGTGCGGTGGCCTGCCAGCACTTGGAAGGGGCCCCATGTGCAGTGTGTTTACTCTGGCGGTGTATGCATGCTCACTTGAGGCCTTTTTCTCTTACCAGTCAAAATGTCCCTAGAAGGTCATATACCGGTTAAATGCCACAATTTTGCCTTTAAGTGCACACGCTTCAGCCCATTTGCCCATCTCCTGAGATCTTATCAGGAAGCTGCTGATCACCAGTTTCAGGTGTTTTTATCTATTGCCTTTCCCTGGTGGTGACTGTGACTGTTTATTATTTAGATACACAGTTAATCACTTGACCATCACCTGATGGTCTCCTAAAGTTCCTGGTGGTGAGAAGGAGCCTCTCCTGCCCTGCTCATATCTGCCTGACTACCTACTCTAACTAATTTTCTATTGCCATGTAGAAAATTGTCCCACATTTAGCAGACTAAAAGTATCCACATTTTTAAATCTCACAGTTTCTGTGGTCTGAGTTCAGGCATAGGTTAGCTAGGTTCTGCGCTTAGAGTCACTGAGGCTGCTGCAATCAATATTTCAACCAGGTTGTATTCTCATCTAGAGGCATGACTAGGGAAGAATCTGTTTTCAATTATGCAGTTGTTTCAACTGTTTTCAGATTATAAACATAACAAATAGGATCTATCTATCCATCTATATATCTACCTGTCTATATATATCCTATTATAAACAGAACAATTAGGATATATATATATATCTTCTATTATAAACAGAACAAATAGGATATATATATATCTCCTATTATAAACAGAAGAAATAGGATGTGTGTGTGTGTGTGTGTGTGTGTGTGTGTGTGTGTGTGTATACACATGCAGAGAGAGAGAAATTATGGGAAATTTATTATGGAAATTGACTTACATGATTATGAAGTCCAAAAAATCCCGCAGTATGCCCTCTTCAAGTAGGAGAACCAGAAAAGACCGTAATTCAGTTGGAGTGGGAAGGGTGGTTCACTGAGACAACTGGTATAAATCTCAGAGTCCAAAGGCCCAAGAATCAGGAGCTTCCACGGCCAATGACAGAAGATGAATGTTCCAGCTCAAGAAGGAGGAGAGAATTTACTCTTCCTCCACCTTTTTTTATTCTATTAATGCCCCTAACAGATTTGATGATGCCTTCCTACATTGCTGAGAGTGGATCTTTTTTAGTCAGTCTACTGATTCAAATGTTATTCTTTGTCAGAAACATCCTTACAAACACACCCAGAAATTACTTTGTATCAGCTATCTAAGCATTCCTTAGCCCAGTCAAGTTGACACATAAAATTAACGTTCTTATGTAACAAATATGCATTTTTTTTTTTGCCACGTTCTATTGGCTTTAAGCCAGTCACAGAGTCACAGATTTCTCCTGCACTCTAGGTTAAGGGATCACACAAGGGTGACTCAATGAGAGGTCGCCTTAATAGTATCTACTATGAGGGACTAATGAGCATTTCCCAAGCTCATGGTTAAATGACATAGTGCAAGCACATGAAGGCTAAGCATATATCATTTAATGTATTCTCTCATATTACTTGTGAGATTGTTTTGCATGAATGTATGCATGTCTAGCTGAGCACAGCTGCATGTGTCTATAGCCCAGCTACTTAGGAGGCTGAGGCAGAAGGATCGATTGAGCCTAGGATTTCAAGACTATAGTCAGCTATGATCATGCCACTGCACTCCAGTCTGAGCAACAGTATAAGATCCTGTGTCTAAAAATAAAAAAATAAATAAGAAATATGCATCTTAAAATGGTTCAAAACATATTAAAGGACTTTTGTTCTTTAGCACCAGACGTGATGTCTCATACCTGTAATCCCAGCACTTTGGGAGGCCAAGGCGGGGGCAGATCACTTGAGCCTAAAAGTTCGAGACAAGATTGGGTAACATGATGAAACCCCATCTCTACAAAAAATACAATTTTAGGCAGGCATGGTGGCACACACCCGTAGTCTCAGCTACTCAGGAGGCTGAGGTGAGAAGATGACTTGAGCCCGGGGGGTGGAGGTTGCAGTGACCCAAGATCGTGCCACTGCCCTCCAGCCTGGGTGACAGAGTGAAACCATGTCTCAAAAGATACTTATTTAAATAGCTACGTATAGAGCTATTTAAAAACAAATACTTTGTATTTACTGCATTTCGTGAGACTAATATTCTACTTGGTTTACCATTCAATTTTCCCTTTTCTTCTATTTGTTTTTGTATTGTTTTATTTTGTTATGAAAAACTAAATACACTTATACTTTGCTCTATTTTGCATTTATTTATATCTTAAGATCATTTTTTTCTGTGGCAAAACAAATTTTTGATCTTCAGTAACGGTTTCATCAAGAATCTTTCTGTCTGTGTTTTCTTACAAAAAGAAAGAGTAAGTGCTAGCTCTGGTGCTAGCAACTACGGCATTCAGAATAACAAAGATAGGCATTGAAAGGCTCCCCTGGATTGACATGAGCAGCAAAAACAAAGCATTATTTATGGGGCTTGCCTGGCTACAATTTTCCAATGGTAATTTCTATTCCCTGACTCATTCCTCTTTTAGCATACACATTTAATGAAAACATTATGGAACAAAACCCAAAAGCAATCTGATGCCAAAGCACACTTAAGTATTGCTTAGCATGATGAAAAATGTTGTAAGAACAAATCACTGTGACTGGGATATTAATGGGACAAGCCACGGCTTCCGAGTGGCTGTGGTATAGAATTTGGTACACCAGGTAAACAAAGCAGCATTTTTTTTTTTTGTCTCTGCATGGCATACAAAGTCACACCCTTATCTAATTGCCCGCTAAACCTTCCCACTTTTTCCATAAAGCTGTAGTGTTTGTTCACAGAGGCTGTTTCCCTGTGGAAATTATCATGATGGACCAGACAGCTGAGGTAATGATGTAACCAGGGTTACTGAACATGTCACTGCTTGCATTAGCAAGAAGATTATATAGTTAATCAATCCACAAATACTTCCTGAGTTCCTATTAAATGCAAGACACACAGTGGCAAACCAGCCTATAATCAAATGAGATAATGCTAATGATAGCATGTTGTTAACTGTAAATCCCCATTAAAATATGAGTTATGATTATTTAAAATGTTCCAGTGTAGCCTGCCCTCTAAGTGGTAAGACAGTGCTTTTACCTATTCTGTTGGGAATGACCCAGAGTCTTCTGGATGGAAACACACTATGATTAAAACCAAGTGCACTGGGAACAGGGTCAAAAGGTTGACGGAAAGTAAGTCATATTCTTAGGAAGGTGCCCTCAAGATTCCATTACATTCACGACAAAATTAGCAAATCTTTGCTCCCTGTGGAGAAAATGCACCAACATGGGGAAAGAACAAATGCATTTGTAGATGCCCTATCTTTCAGGCAAATTTAATTTATTAAACAGTGCTCTAAATTAATGGTGTTTTTCTCTTATGCAAAGTGCAATATGCCTCAAGACCATCATGTTATCATGGCATTTACCTTTGATTATAAATGTATAGCTGGGCATAACACTGGTACATTTTATACATAGAGACATTGAGAAATGGTTTTTACGCATTTCAATGCTTATGAAAAAGAACTTCTACTTCAGCCTTAAGCCAACTTCCCCGACTTGAGCTCTAGGCTTTCTAAAAAATTCTCTATTTCTTTATCATTGACTGAGCAGCTTCTGTTATTTTTTATTTCTCTTCAGCAAATAGAGTCTGAACTCAAGGCAGCATTTTTAAAAGAGAGCACTAATCCCAGTTACTTATTAAGTGGGCTTTGAACACTCATAATTCAGTGGTATCTCTTTGACTTGTCAAGTTTGGTGTTGCCTTCAGCCTGAGGGCAT
Source organism: Cacajao melanocephalus (assembly GCA_963573385.1). Lineage (NCBI taxonomy): Eukaryota > Metazoa > Chordata > Mammalia > Primates > Pitheciidae > Cacajao > Cacajao melanocephalus. The sequence goes on along the minus strand of CAUYLG010061515.1, from coordinate 5,219 downwards.
ATACAGGGAACCTCCTTTTCTCCTCTTTTTATTTATTTCTTTCTTTTTGCTTTGCAATCAGCAGCAGTAATATCAGAACATAGACAACCAACAACTTCTAACCCAGATCACTCTGGTGCTGCCTTCATATTGCTAAGTGAAGGAGGGTGAGAGTTTGCAAACCATTATAATATCCTTCCAATCTGCACATTGCCATTTTGATGCTAATGTAGTATTCTTAAAGAATATTCCCCAAACTGCAAGTTGCTAAACAGATGCGTTCTCCTGTCATTCTCGTTCAATTTACAGGAAGTTTCAAACTTAAAGGCACATGAAACAGTCTTCTTGCAGTGAAGGCTCTTGCTTCTATGCTCGCCAGTTAGAATTGCATGCATTTAATGTCTTGATATTAAATTTAATTTCACTTTCTTTATAATGTTTCTAATCTAATAAGATACCATTATATTTAGCACTTTATTTTTTAGAATGTAGGGGCCTGAAGCCTAGTTAAAATCCTGTGAATTTTATAGAAACCTAGTGTATTCTAGCCCAACACAGATAAGGACTGAGATTCAACCCTTTAAAACAAGCTTGCAACACTCAGCACTCCACCTGTCCAGAGCTCATTTGGCCGACATTTTATAACAAGCCCTTAAAATCCAAAGTAGTTTTGGCTTGAGATAGTCTCTTACAATGTGAATAAATCCACAATGGTTTGGCATTTATCTCAGAGCATCTTACTATTGTTTGGGAAGTTCTTAAGAGAGGTAGATGCTAGATAGTATAGGAAGAAAGCCAGCAGGCAAGAAAAGGGTGAGTGTCCTGAACCTCAGTGATTAAACAAAAAAATTAGACATTAAAAGAAATTAACTTTTCCTGGGTTGCTCTGTTTACAAATAAAAATGCAGCTTCATGATTTATTTTGCAGAGTTCCTCCACAGTATTGTGAAAGAATGTATGCCATCTTTAATCAGAACAATAGTTCTAATGTGGGTGAGGGAGATGATGACAGCAGGGAAAGCATTTTTGCTTTAAATTGGTTTATATTAGGCTAAACTGTGCATGGCAAAATACAATACAATGAAATAAAAAAAACTAACATAAGAGGAGCATAAACAAAGCCATTTCTCTCAGTTAAAAGTCAAACAAGCAGTTTCAGGGCTTATAGATTGCAGCACAGTGTCAGGGACTCAGGCACCCTATTGTTGCATGGTATGACCTTAACCTCAATTCACAAATGACAGCATCGTCATTTCAAGCAACAGGGTAGAAGGGCAGAAAAAGCAAGAATAGGGATGTATGCTTGCTGTTTTTGAGAATGGTTTTCGGAAGCCATTGCTTAATACTTTGCTTTCCTTATAATTTATTGTCCAGACCAGAGTACATAGGTATGTTGAGCTTCAAGGGGTTTGGGGGATTGTGGTCTTCAAGATAACAATTAAGGTATTCTATTCCTATGAAAAAGGAGGAACTAGATAATGAGAGAGCAGCAGTATCTGTCAGAGCGGAAAATAGGAAGATAGTTAAAGACCGAGACTTGAATAAGGATGTCCGTCTACTGAAATGTTATCAAATGCTCATAAAATTTTTAAATATACTTTTAAATAGAACATCTGAAAAAATTTAAATATACTTTTAAATAGAATATCTGAAGAATTTTAAATATACTTTGAAATAGAACAATTAAATATAATACTTTGTATACTTTCTATGAGAGTAAAACTGTGCCATTTAAAATAGAGTCACCACTGTTAAAATAGAGTTAAAATATTTCAAGCAAATATTTACATTTCAAACAATTTTGATCATAATAGTACAGCTTTGGAGAAGAGTTAAGTACAACCAGTGATAAAAATATCACAAGATTATATTGTTGAAAAATTTTAAATGTTAAATAAAACGAGGTTAAAAAATATTGAGTAGATTAGTTTCTTGAAGACAAGTACATGTTTTTACTCATTGATATTTGCATGAAATCTAGCACATAGAAGACAGTCAAACATCTTTGCAATCTTGAATTTAAAATAATTTTAGTTTCACATTAAGCATAATCTTTTCTTTTACATTTCTGATGATGAATTTTTAAATAACCACCTGACAACTAATACACTGTTACGTACTTCTTTTAAATCATGGTGTGTAAATACATATTTAAACACACATACTTACATTTTAAAGGTCAGCATGTGTGTAGAGTCAAAAATGCGGTCAAAGATCATTGTTACATATTGTTTATATTTAAGAGTTGGTGGCTCATGGGCAGAAGAATTAATTTTGAATGCACTACCTTTCGTGCATTTGAATTTATAGACTTCTGTGTATTTTGATTATTGAACAACCCTTTATATCCTTCGGAACTTAATTATCTGAATGACAGATTTTTCTCACATACATTATGTCATCCTATCATATTTTCCAAACTCATAAGTTAGTTCCTTCAAATAATCAGGCAAGTGATTTTTTTTAAAAGATGACAAGCCAGTTATATTACTAATCACTTGTTCAATTTAAAAGGTTTTTGGAGAGATGTTACTGACATTCTGGGACAATTCTGCATTAACACTAATTTATACTGATTTTGACAGCTTTTCAGTCACATGATGTTGTAGTAAAATTCATATAAATCACATCCCAATGTTATTAAAAGACTAAGTCTTAAGCTTACCTCTTGAGTAAGAGACATTTCTATTAATTGTTCAAGTATCAATAAGACACATAGCTGAGCTCAGAAATGATGATATAATTGTGATATAAGTGCCATGTCACATTCATTTATTCAGTGATGCATTCATCACTCAATGTTTAAGTTTTTCTTCATGCCTCTTATCATTGCACATGGAGTGGTGATGCACTGTGTCTAACTAATTACATGTTTGCATGCTTTCAATTCACAGCCTAAATAATACCCTTTGCCCACATTATAATTCTCCAACGTTTTTAAGACTGCTAGCCCGTGAATTCCACTACTTTGTGTCTATCAATTCCTGTCTGTCTTTATTGCCCTTCTTACCCTAATTATATTTTTTGATCCATAATATTCATACTCTTACAAATATCTTCTGCTATCCACTTTTTCTCATACATGGGCCTATAAACTTAATAATTCTGGTAAAAACAAACCAATCTAAAACAAAACAAAACCCCATAACTGGGGAGATTGGTTTCACTAGAAATGCATAATCACCTCCTAAGTATTGGTAATGTTTTCTTCTATCATCTTCCATACCACTAACACAAAGTCTCTCTCCTAAACCTCTAGACTAGTCTACAATCTTTGCTATTGCCCACTCCATTATCTAACATTTACCAACTTTCACAGCCATCTCTGTAAAATGTACATCATTTTCCATTACTCCCAGGCTTATAAACCTTTAATGGCTTTCAGTTGACCTTAAGTGGTATACTAATTCCTTAAGGAAGCTAACTCTGTATTATGCAACCTTTGCCCCTCATCCTGTCTGTTTCTCCGTCATTCTTAAGCTGTTATATTATTTCACTTCCTCAAACACAACAACCCTTTTCTCATTTTGGGAAATAATCCATATCTGCAGTTAGGCTTCCTGAAAGTATTTTCTCATTTTATTCCCTCATCTCCAAATCTAAAGTGGATTTTTCATTATTACCTCTCAAAATACATTGTTCCTTTTTTTTAATTAGTTACTATGTGTAACCACATGTTTCTGTATTTACTTACTTTTTGCTTCTCCCACTAGATTCTGTGCTCTAGGTAGCAGGGAACACTACCATATGCCCAAGCACAGCGCAATTACCTACAGCATAGAAATTGCTTAATAAGTATTGGTTAAATGCATGGATAAATGAAGTATGGTGTTAGTGGGCAAATAGAGTAACTGGAGAACATTGTATTTTAAATATCAGTACATAAACCAATAAATAATCCATTATCTTTTTTAAAAATCACCAATTAACGTGTGATGTAGTTTGGATTTTTGTCCCCTCCAAATCTCATGTTGAAATGTGATTCCCCAATGTCGGACGTGTGGCCTAGTGGGAGGTATTTTGGTCATGGGGATGGATCCCTCATGAATAGCTTGGTGCCCTCCCTGTGGTAATGAGTTCAGGCAAGATCTAGTTGTTAAAAAGAGTCTGGGACCTCCCTCCTTCTCTCTTGGGCCTTACCGGAGGCAGAGCAGATAACTGGCACCATACATTTTGTGTTGCCTAGAAGGCTATGAGACTATGAGCCAAATAAACCTCTTTTCTTTATAAATTACCCAGTCCCAGGCATTCCTTTATAAGCAATGCAAAATAGACAACCACATGATTTGGAAAAGAATTTTATCAATTGAGTAGTATCAATGTGTAATTTAATACAATGATGAGCACTTCTGCTTCCTCAATGAACATCTAATTGTGCACTTATTTTTGTATTTTTAATAGACAGAACTGAATACACCATATGGTTCTAATCCAACCTTATTGTACAGAGGCAGAAACTGGAAAGCCACAGAATTTAAATGAATGTCTAAATGCTACACAACTAGTAAATGGCAGAAATGCTACCAGGATCTAAGTGTAAATCTTGAATCTTCTTTTTAACAAACTGAAATGTAAAAATCTTCCAAAACTGGCTTTGGTTTTACACGGCTACTTATGAAATGAGGACAGGGCTTTAGTAAGGTACAAGTTGTCATGTTATCTTTGTTTTATGTACTAATGGTAGCCAAAAAATACTTGTTAGTTAAATAGAACCTAGTGTCCAGTGCAATAGGTTTCCACTGAGCCTGAGCTATTTGTTTTGTTCAATTGTTTTCTTTAGTGCTCCTATAGAAGTCTTCCTATATAATTGATACTTACTTACTAATGTGCACATTAATATTTAAGGCCTGTTTAATCTTCTTTAGGTGTCACTTTAAATTTAATGAAGTTGCATTTAGTTCTTGATTAAAGGCTGGAAATAAGACCAGATTTGTCAACGTTTCTGTTACCTCAAGACCTCTGTATAGATTTATAGAGGAAAGATAAGGACACAAACATCTTTTTAAGTTGAAGCTCTGTTTACGCCTCAAGGTAATAAAATAGGTAGAATTTGTTATAAATACATTCCTTTCTAAATTGTATTAAAATATATTTATTTATTTAATATATATATTAAATTTATTTATTTAATTTATAATTTATTTAATTTATAAATTTAATTATTTAATATATGTTTATTTATTTATATATATTTATTTATTTAATATTTATTTATTTAATAAATAATATTTATTTGTTTA
>CAUYLG010061514.1:0-17218 GCA_963573385.1 Cacajao melanocephalus | reverse complement strand
GACTTTCAGATTGGGTCTGAGTGGGCGTCTGGCTTGTTGGTGTTGAAGTTTTTTTCTGTTTCTTAGTTTTCTTTCGGCGGATGCCCTTTCCCCACAGAGCTAGGCCTTCCTGGGTTCAGCTGTGCTTACTGTGAAACTCTCAGTCCTCATCGCTTCCAATTGCTGTTCTCCTTGTGCGAATGGAACCAGCTAAGCCAGACTCAAAGGGCACCAAGTCCCATATACTCCGCACCAGGAAGCGCCGCACCAGCCAAAAGAGTCACGCTGGTGACCCGTGTGGCTCCTCCGCTGGGTAGCCCCCAGTTTGTGGGCAACAGAAATTCGTCTGAAATTGCAGCGTCCACTCGCTCTCTGCACTTTCACTGGTATTTACAATCCTGAGTTGTTGCTAATCCGCCATCTTGGATCTCTCTCCACCCGGTGATGAAGTTTTTTCTGTTTCTTAGTTTTCCTTTGGCGGACACCCCTTCCCCACAGAGCTGGACCTTCCTGGTTCGGCTGTGCTTGCTGTGAAACTCTCAGTCCTCAGCACTTCCAATTGCTGTTCTCCTTGTGGGGATGGGACCAACCGAGCCCGACTCAAAGGGCACCCCGTCCCGTATACTGCGCATCGAGAAGCGCTGTGCCGGGGCACCGGCCAAACAGCCCCGCCGGCCAAAAAAGTCGCGCTGGCGACCCGTGTGGCTCCTCCGCTGGGAATCTCCCGGTTTGTGAGCAACAAAAATTCGTCTGAAAGTGCAGCGTCCACTTGCTCTCTGTTCTTTCACTGGGAGCTACATTCCTGAGCTGTTGCTAATCCGCCATCTTGGATCTCTCTCCTAAAAAGAGGTTTTTAATACCCATTTCTAGACTGCATTCTAGCCTGGGCAAAAGAACAAGAATCCCGTTCTCTCTCCCTCTTTCTCTTCCTCTTTCTTTCTTACATTCTTTTTTTTCTTTCTTTCATTCTTTCTTTTCTCTTTCTCTCAAAAAAATATAAAAAAAATAAAAATAAAAAATGTAGTGCTGAAAAAAAAAAAAAACTAAGAATATATTTTCTTGTAGAAATAATTCAATCCACAATTCCTTAACTGAAATACTGAAATATATAAAGCTCTAATACAAAGTTTTTTAATCTTGTCTTTGATTTTAAGCACTCATTTAGGTGTATAACTTAACCTGAACTGATGTAAGGCTATTTATAGTCTGTACTTATCTTACTGTAAGTATTCATGAACTGTACTGTAAGAGTTAATGTATTTGATTGTGGTGTGCTACCCTAGGCTCCACGGGGGAGTGTTACATATAGTATATACTGATTACCTTTTGAAACTCTGAAAAACTGAATTCTGAAATACTTTTGGTCCCAGTGATTTTACATATAAGATTGTAAACTTTTATTATAGGTTAAGGATCACCGAAGTATGGCCCAGAGGGCCAAGTTTGACCTGTAATCTGTTTTTGGTAAGGCCCAAAAGAATACAGGTTGAACATCTCTAATCTGAAAATCCCAAATGCTCCAAAACCTAAAACTTTTGAGTGCCAAAAGGATATTTAAAGGAAATGCTTGCTGGAGCATTCTGGATTTCAAATTTTGAATTTTCAGATTAGGCATGCTCAACCAGTTAAAAAAATAAGAGAGAGAGAGAGAGAGAGAATAAAAGTATTCCAAAATTTGAAAAAATCCAAAATCCACAACAATTCTGGTCTCAAGCATTTTTGATAAAGGATACTCAATCTCTGTTACATTTTTAAAGGGTTGTGAAATCAAAGACTGATGGCAGAGACCTTATGTGATCGGCAAAGCCTAAAATAGTTTCTCACTGTCCTTTTACAGAAAAGAGTTTGCCAACTTCTATTACATATAACTGACTTCAGCTCTGAGAGATGGTATTTCATAGTCATGACTGAAGTGTAAACAGATTCTCTGGGATAACCTGGAAATCTAATGACCATTTATAAACTTTCCATGGAGAATGTGGAAATGTGGTGACTCAAGGAAATTTACAGTATCCATCTTTAGCAATGACAAGTCAACCAGTGAAGGACATTTAGCTTCATAAATATGCTACTTTGGCCAAGGACTTTTTTACTATTTGGTTGTCTCTTCATGGGAAAGGGAAATTAGCAGTTCAAGAAACAATTCTTTTCTTTTTTTTAATCTACCATTACCTTGATCTTGAGGAACAATTCTTGTTCTTAAATACGAATCCTATTTTGCCCCCTAAATGAGCTGTCCATTGGTTTAGTTCATTAGGTGGATATTACAAACTCAGAAACTCACAGAGGGTCTGAATTTCTTTGCTTTTTCCTTTACACTTTTGTACGTTGTTCTACTTAGGACTTAAACAAAAACAAACCACATTCCTATTAGGATGATATTGAGGCTCCAGTGCTTATTCAGAAGTGTAATTTGTAGGCACAGCCATTTTCTCCTAAGACTGGCTGATGATTGCCCGCCAGAGCCCAGAGTTAGGAGTTTTCAAATAGAATGTTTGTTTCTAGTTTGCTGGGAGGAAATACTGGTAAGTGAAAGAACAAGAACAGAGTTCCTTTTGCATTATATGTGTGTGATGCAGGTACAAGTGTCCAACTGAAGAAATACCATACCACAACATCAGTAGGCGATTCGCCCCCTTCAGCCTCCCAAAGTTCTGGGATTACAGGCATGAGCCACCCTGTCCAGCCAATAATTTATTTATTATAATTCTTAAAAATCTATGTGGTAAATACAGAGATATAAAGTGGAAAAAAAACCCAGTAATTAAGATGGACTATAGGCAGGGTGACTACAGATCCCAGTTTGCTCAGGATCATCCCTAACAGGACCCTTCCTATTATCCCAGAATAATCACTAATAGTATTTTTCACTCTTAGAAGTGTTCTGATTTAGACATCAAATTATATGGTCACCTTGTTTATAAAACTATCCAGATTATCCTTTCTAAAATCTGCAGGAAATAGGGTATAATTCAGAGTTCTACTGGGTTTTCTTCTGCATCAATAGTAAATGTCACTGGTCAGAGGGCCAATATAAAATGAGAAATTGAGCTTCACAAGCTTTTGCAATTTATAGCACTGCACATATCTAGTTGCAACTACTAAATAATAAAGGAAACTAGGATATTAGGGCAAAATATCCTATGCCAGCTTAGGAATCTAGAACCAAGGCTGAGAGGCATACTATGGCGACAGTCAATTAGAATGTGAGTGGGTGACTCCGGGCAGATCTGGAACAGACTAAACTCCTGGAACCCTTAAATACTTTCTCCACTGACACTATCAACTCTACACATTCTGATTCTATCAGGGGAAAAAAATCAGATGCTACCATAGCCTAGGTCACAAAACATGGAAAAACAACCCCCAAACAAAAGACAGTACATCATAATCTTGCCAGTAAAAGTCTGCCTACAGTATCCCACAAGTGTTTCAACAATGTCCAAAAAATAAAAGGGCAACTTTTTCTTTGTCTATTCTTTTGAAAGACTTTCTCCTCAAAAGCCTTCAATGGCTGCTTAAAAAAAATTTTGGTTAAACAGGCACTATTGTAGATGAAAAATATTCCAATGGATTTTAATTTTTTAAATCATCATTTTCACTTACTAAGTCTCTGTAAGAATCCTAAGTATAAAAAAAGGCGTAAACATAAACATCAACAAAATATTCTAGTGACCAATTGCTAACCGTACTACAGAAACTGAGTAAGTATTTAACATTTGGCTTTCCTAATTTGGATTTATTAAGTTAAGATTGTGATAGTACCTTCTTCAGGCCCAGTTTAGATATAATTCCTTTCTTTCCTTTTTTTTTTTTTTTTTTAATTCTTACCTTCTAGACTATATAGGATAGAGTCCTTCAAAGGTAACTTTTCTTTTTAAGTTTTCAGGGTTTTACAATAATGCTATATTTTGTTTAGAGGATTCATGATTAAAGACCCAAGAAATTAAAAATCCTTTCAAAACATTCTCAACTTCTAAGTATAGTGAAAATTTCTGTATGCTGCAGGCCTCATGTTAGGATATTATATACTACAGGCTTTTGTAAATTTATAATAACTTTCCTCAGGTTACTACCATAAATTTGTATTATTAAATGTTCAATAATATATGTATTTTTTACTATGGCAATTAAGTGTCCACTATACATCAGGCACCATACAAAACCTTTACCCCCAGAGACCAGGGGTTCTCAATCAGAGGCAATTCTGTCCCTCAAAGAACATCTAGCGATACCTGGAAGCATGTTTGGCTGTCAAAGCAGGATGCATACTTCTTGGATCTAAGGGGTAGAGGCCAGGGATGCTGCTAAATATCCTGTAATACATAAGCCAGCCCCTCACAATCAAACAACTATCTGGCCCCAAAAGCCAACAACGTCACTTTGAGAAATCCAAACCGTAGACTTCTGCAACTTGTGTTTCTAAGGCACTGGCAAAAGTAGCTGTTTTTAAAACTTCTTCTTATACAAGGCTGGTATTTTCAAAGCTGAAAAACACAGCTTTGTATAAGAAGGAAAAAGAAAAAGGAAGTCTTTTTGACAAACAGTTTAAACAGTATTATTTAAACTGGGGATTGATTCATAAGAATCATATATATAAAATGTTATTTCCCCTATGCTACATGAAAGAAATATTAACAATTCCAGAAAAAAACAATCATACCTTTTTAACTGCTATAATATATCCTTCTTCTTGAAACATTTTGAAAAATTCACACATGAATGTCTCTTTGAAACTTGACTAAGAAAAAACAAACACAGGGTTTACATGTGTTAAATAGAGAATTAAGAATAGAATGAACTGTATTTTTAAGCTGAGGATTAAGGCCTAAAAGGACTCAATTATATATTTCCAGAGAGATACAGGGCTTGGAGTGGAAGACTTCTTTCAAAGCTGTCACGCGATTACAGCACAGGCAGGCAGACAGATCGTCCTGCACCTCCTCACTAGTCTCTCCCTATCTCAGATTTAGCAGTTTACATGTAACTATCCAGTTTTTCTTTTTTTAATGCTCTCATTAAACCGATTTTTTAAAAATTTTCTACAGACAGAGTCTTGCTATGTTGCTGGGACTAGAGTGCAGTGGCTATTCTCAGGTGCCATCATCGTGTACTACAGCCTTGAACTCCTGGCCTCAAGTGATTTTCCCGCTTCAGCTTCTTGAGATTAAAGACAAAAGTCACCATGCCCAACTTCTGAAACTGTCCTCTTTAACAGGTGACTAAGAGAGCATCTAGTTAAAAGACAGCTATTGTGTCTGTATGCGTGTGTGTGTGTATTTATTTTGTTTTGTTTTTAATTTGGAAGAAGTTAAGTCAAGGAGAAAGGATCATAGGATGTAACAACATTTAGAAACGTGAAAAAATAAAAGATGTAAAGACTTACCTTGCTTTTGGATAGACTCCCCCAGGTTCCCAAAGTTTGAATGGTTTTTGAGATGAGAGTTAATGTTCTAATTGTCTGTGCATCCTAAAGAATGTAAAAAAGATCAAAACTACTATTAAGTTTTCAAGAAAATAATTTGTATAAAAAAGTAGAATAAATGGACTATATTGCTGTAAAACAACAACTCAAAAATGTTCAAACCACACACAATTAAAATCTAGCTAAGGCTGGGTACAACTCACTGGACTAAGGAATTAAGAGACTAAAGAAGCCATATATACTAGACAATTCTTCCCAAAGTAATTAATGAAGATGTGGTGCTTTTAAAAGCCATAATTTTTTGTTTCTTTTGTGAGACAAGAGTCTCGCTCTGTTGCCCAGGCTGGAGGGCAGTGGTGTGATCTCGGCTCACTGCAACCTCCACGTCCTGGATTCAAGCAATTCTCCTGTCTCAGCCTCCTGAGTAGCTGGGATTATAAGAGGCTGCCACCACGTGGGCCTGGCTAATTTTGGTATTTTTAGTACAGACAGGGTTTCGCCATGTTGGCCAGGCTAGTCTCGAACTCCTGACCTCAGGTGATCAGCCCGCCTCAGCCTCCCAAAGTGCTGAGATTACAGACATGAGCTACTGCACCTGGCCAAAACCCATAATTTTATCAATATTATATATAAGTTGTTTTGTACAGTATGCACCTTGGATTACCTGACAAATTATTCACTTCTGGAATGTCAAAGGCATCTACTTTACTACCTTATAACTTAAAATGGCAGTTTTAGGTGTTTCAAATTTTCTGTGCTCAGCTCACCTCTAAACATATTCAATACTTTAAATGTCTTCTGCAATTAACTCTTTTCACCATGGACGCAAAGACCTAAATTCAGCTTAGGAAATGTGAAGTCACCTAGTTTGTTTTGGATCTTACCAGAGGGTGACTATTTGGGTCTATTATCCAAGATGTTTTTCAGGCCTATCTATCTGAAAGAAGTAATATATAGGAGCATATAAAATTAACTAAATGGTGTTCCCTCAGGAATCTTTGTTCCTTCATTTTCTTTTTTAAATTGAGATATAATTTACATCAACAAAATGAACATATCTTAAATGCTTAAATACCCTGAATTTTCACCAATCCATACATTTGTGTGAAGCTTCTATCAAAACACAGACCATTTTTATTTGTTTAAAGGATTCAAGTAAACAATATATTGCATCTAAAGATATATACCCAGAAAAATTTAGATCCAGAAAAGCTTTAGTTTAATTTTTGGCTCACATTCCTTAATATTTTAGTATTCTGCCCCCTCCATTGAAAACAGGCAATGAATGTGAAGGGGAAGAGATGAACAGAATATAAGGCAATCTGGAAAAGAAGGGATATTTGGGATATGATCATTATGATATACTTATGAAATAGATACACACCTAAATTAAGGTTATTCAGAAAATATTTTAGCTGTAACATCTGGGATTTCATTATATCTATAAAAGGTCCCTACAATTCTCTGCCTTTGAAGAAAATAATATTCTTAAAGATGTCCTGGCACCTGCACTCATGTTTCTTACAGCATTATTTAAAATAACAAAGCCATGGAACCAACTTAAGTATCCACCAACAGCTGTTACAGGAATATACAAATTCAAGTATGAATACAAGGCAGACTCACAAGTTCAGAAGTAGGAGTTCTGTTTATGTCCAGAATGTTGCTACCACGCTTTCATTGCCTCAGAGTTCTATGCAGCTTTAGTAACAAAGCCACAGAATGGACAGCCCTGTGAACAAAAGGACACTGGCCCACTCTCTGCTGGGGCTACTCACAGACCATTTATTCTTTGGCAAGAAAGGGCGTGGTGCTGCCACTGCAACATGGTTCTATTCAGTTCTCACAAAGTTAAGTGAGCGTCAATGTCATGTAGCCGTTGAGAGGAGAAATGGGTACTCAGAACCTGGTTTAATTCTAAAACTCATGTGTTTTCCCTACACTATTTAATGAGCAACTCTTCTTGACTGTGAGTTTCCTAAGGGCAAAGAGTATCTTATTCATCACTGCATCTCCAGTACTGAGCATGAAATGATACATTATAGGTACTTGAACATATGTTGGCCTAAGAGGTTGAAAGGGATAGGATTAAGCTCACAGCTGATAAAGACTGACTGAATTTGAATTCCAGTTTAATCCAGCTCAAATTGAGTAAGATCAAATCATAATTTGTCAGTTGTGTGAGCTTGGAAAAGTTACTGTATTGTGACTTCCTTATCTGCAAATGTGGGTGATAACAGAATTTACCTCACAGGATTGCTAGGAGACCAAATAAGTTAAAACATAAAGTAGTTAGAACAAGGCCTAATACAAAGCACTAAATAAATGTGGGCTATTATTATTATTAATTTTACAAATCAGCAACTAAGAGCAATTAGATATGATTATAAAGTATTTGGAATATAAAAGCTTAAAGAATCAGCCAAAATAAACCATATAAGAAGGAATCAGAAGTATAGCAAAAATAATAATTTTAAAAATAAATAAACATGTAAATCTATGCAATGGAGATTTACATTTTTAATAATTAAATAGGACTTCAGAACAAAGATTATATGCTTAAAAAAATTTTAAATCTCCTATGTTTACAGTATTACCTCAGGTGAATAAAAAGTAAAAATACCAATATATTGAACAAGTTATATTCCAATAAAAGTTCCTACACCTTTCACTATACTGCATTCTTGGTTTCTTTTTCTGTTTTTACTGTTAATGCTTATCCAGTGCACCTGCCATTTAATATTTTTCTAATTATATGCTGTTAGTTTCATTACCACTACCCTATCTTAGATGCTGTTTCTAAATTAAATGAAATTTTTCTTGTAGATGTCTCTCTTAAAGAGCCTCTTCAAATTTCTCTGAAATTTAAAAATATCTGCAAAATTAAACTATTTTAATAAATCAGGAAAGCAGATTTTATTTGAACAAAAAACCTATCAAAATGAAACCTGTAACTAATGAAAAAAAAATCTTACGGAAATTTACAAACACACAGAGTAGCAGATGGAAAAATATAATAAATCCCCTTTGTACTCATCAAAGCTTCAGTAATTAACAACCTTTTATCACTCTTGTACAACATCTTTTAACAACAAAAAATAGATTAGCCTCTCCTGAAACACTGAAATGGCCAAGAAAAATGCTAGGTAAATTTAAGTATCAATTGTAAGAAAATGCAGCCCAGTGAAATTGGCTTATTTTATCTTTTCTTAATTTTAACAAAAATTAAAAAAATGGAATAAAGCTTTCAGAAGAACAAACACTTACTGGATGATGAGGTCGCAAATGAAAAGTATGAGGTGATACTACGGCTACAGCAAAGAAACGAAGAAATACAAAGCTGCTCACTGCAGAATACTGAACATGAGGGTCATCTGCAGGAAAAAAATGGTGAAATGTCATGCACAAAAACACTTAATTAAAAAACAAAGATGATAAAAAATATAGAAAAGACACGTAAACTAGGAGAGCAACATAATTTGTCTAGTAAGTACTGAGGTGATGAAATGATAGTGATGTTTATGACTAAATTAAAAGAAAAAACACTATGATTTTTAAAATCCAAAAGAAATAAGGAATAATATGAAAAAAGGCAAAGCTGCTAGATTTCCAGAAATAATTTAATTTGAAAAATACCTCTTTCCTTATCTGCAAGAAGAGACTGCTGAAATTAAAACAAAAATAAAAGTAGTATCTAGCACTACCTAGTGGTAACAATGAATTATCCCTTAAGAGTAGGATACAAGGCTGTTTTCAGTTTTAGGTTCTTGTTTCAATTCCCACCCCCTCCCCCCTACTGCCTCCCAAATCTTAATTTCAAAGGTTATGCAACAAAAATAATTAAGCAGAAATATTTACTTTAAAAAAGCTATCAATAGTCCATAAATAAAAATGCAGATGAACTGAAGACTACTTGTGGCTTTGATCATTTACCTATAACTTTCGTTTTGGACTGGAGTCAACTTTACCCAACAATCAGACAGATGGTGGTGAAGCCGGTGGTGAGGGAAAGAATCTTTGGGTTTGTTTCGAGTTTTAACTCTTCTAAGTCATTCAGTAGGTGACCATCAATAAATTGTTTAATTTGTCATTCTTTAATAATATCTGTTTTCTACATGCTGTCTGCCCTGCCCTCCCACCCCTCCTTTCCCCAGTCTTCTAGGGTAGTAAGAATGACAAAAACAAGAGAATATGAAACACTTAAATGGCAACAAAACTGTCACTACTATAGTCTAGTGAGGATATGAAGACCATGTTAAGTCCACAAAAACATAACTAAGGAGATACATCTGCATGTATCTAATAACATAAAATGTTTAAGATCATTTATACAAACAAGAATTAAACAGCTAAAGCAGATTTAACGCCAAGATCACCAGTTAGTGTAGAGTACAGTGAATGGCAGCATGTGCTTTGGAGTAGACCAGGCCCAGGTTTGAGGCCCTGCTTGCCTGTGGCCATGTCATAGACCTTGGTAAAGTTACTCAGTTTCTCTAAACCTTAGTTTCCCACCTAATGGAAGTAGTACCTATCTCATGTGTTTTGTGAAAATGAGAATAGGAGATAATGCAGGCTAATACTGTGTGTGTCACTAAGTAGTCAATATGGTTATCATGACCTAACTATTCAAAAATATAATTTCAATGAGCATTTGACCTTTCTGTGTGTCTGTGGTTCCCCTCATTTTTGTTATGAAGATTAGATTTAGTCTTATTTGCAACTATAATTAGCAAAGACATTTAGATTTGAATTTATCTAGATGTTAGATAACTCAGCTCCACTAATTTGATAATGGGTCAATTTAGCAGAAGGGCAGTTAACTGTACACATGTGTGCACAGTGTGAGCACAAGCTTAAAAGAACATGATAAAGCTACAAAATCTCTTCAGATGGTTACAGAAATAAACTCACGGTTTTGCACAGCTGGTTAAGACTAATAATTTAAGTACCTGCCTAACCTTACCCTCCTACCCACCACCTCCCCCATTATAGATAGATCTGAAAAGCTAGAGTTTATTTACTTTTCCGAGATACATTAAAATGTGAATAATTCTAAGTATTAACAGGGACAGTAACTCTTAATTTTAGGAAATGTTTCTAAGCAAAACCTTGACATAGCTACTTTTTCAAAATTAAAAATCCCAGTTACTGATACATGTACCTCAAAATGCTACATATGTTGCAACAGAAAGGTTTCTAATGTCTAAGATCATTTCTGTAAAAATCTCTCACCACCAAAACCTTATTAGCATTCTCAAACTGTGAAATCTAGTTAATTTTATGGAACAAAATAGTCTCACTATCTGAATGCATGCAGTTAGAAAAGACAGTTGGCATAAATACCAAAGGTATTTTTATTTTTAACTTTCATAAGCAACTGATATAAATGCTTATTTACATAATGTTACAGTTCTAAATTTTTGTCTTTCTTAAATCTAATGGTGATTTTGATTTGCTCTTTGTATAAAGTTGTATTATACTGATATAAAATGAAATATGTATTTTCGAGATTTCAAGAAAAATAAATTTGATTTCTTATGAGAAAGCTAGAACGATTTTGAAAATCTAAAGATTGTACTTAAAAACCTGAAATATCTCACACAAACCAAGTATGTAATTAATATCTAAACAAAAGTCAAAGAGAAAGAAATAACATGTTTTAGTAAAACAAGGCACTTACTAGGAAATCTCTGAGTAGCCATCTGCCTCAGAGAATAAAAGATATCACACATTAGAGTGGGGCAGCTCATACTTGATTTTACAATTGTATTGAATAACTTGTCTACATAGTAGCGCAGATTTTCCTGCAGGATTTAAAAAGGTAAACATTAAGATTTTGATGTTCACACATCTTTAATAGCCTTCATGAAAGAAAAATATAATGAAGATGAGATTTATTAGACAGTTACTACCTAATACTTTTTAAAGCATTGTTTCCCTTTTCCAAACTCGTTCAGTTAAAGAACAATGTGTATACTGACTTAATAAATTAAATTTAGATTTGCTAGGCATAAGAGGTGAATCTATGAATAAACCTCACAAGAAGCAACAGGGAATAAAATGATCCAAAAGGAAATAAAAAAAAAAAACAAAAAAAACTCAAGATACACAAGCACAAGGACACTGTTGACACTACTATCCACTGCAATAAAAATTTGTGACCTTAACACAATCACTGTTTTTTCAGAGGCTACTGAAACTACTGACTGATCAAGTCAGTGTCACTTAGGCTGATCAGTTTGAGCCCAAAGGAATGGCCAGAATAGGGGCTGCAACTGTAGCTATAGCTTCCATTCACTATTGTTACTAAAGAGACAAGAACAAAAATAAAGTGAAACTACTGAGGAAATAACATTCTAAAAACTAATCCTAGGAAATGCTGCTAATAGTAAAGGCTTATGTAAAGAATAAACAGCATTGCTTCCCCCCATATGGCTTTATTTTAACATAAGTGGGAGAAAGGTACACCATTAAGATTAATTTTAATGCAATATAAATATTAACATAACAAGGACTTACCTTATTATTTTCTACATTATCTCCCTCTTTCAATTTAATAGGATCGATTTCACAGGATTTTGAGGAGTCACATATCTGAAAAATAATTTTTTCAGTTAATTCTCTTTTCTAAGTAATCTGACAAAATGAAAAGAACTATTATTTTTCTGATAATGAAAGTTAATTATAGAAATTTAAGTTGTAACAAAGTGTAAAACTCCCTATCCAGGGATAACATATACAATTTTCTAAAATGCTATATCAAAACGTATTTGTCATATATTTGAAACTCTAGCTAAAATAGAAATCTCATAACAAAGAAATAATGTTTTTACACTATACTGTACCCTTTGAGTAAAAATCCATTGACAGAGAAGTAAATAATGTGCTTCTATAGTGTTCAGCCTTA
The DNA here is from genome assembly GCA_963573385.1 of Cacajao melanocephalus. Classification (NCBI taxonomy): domain Eukaryota; kingdom Metazoa; phylum Chordata; class Mammalia; order Primates; family Pitheciidae; genus Cacajao; species Cacajao melanocephalus. The sequence goes on along the minus strand of CAUYLG010061514.1, from coordinate 4,907 downwards.
TTTTTTCAGTAACACATGAATGAATGAATCCTTCCCATGAATACATCACTTGATAAAACAGCCACTATCATAAGGCCACACATTCATTGTTGGAAATAAATTCTGTACCTCATCTAGAATAGGTTTTAATGTTACTTTCAGGTAGTGCCCTCCCACTATTTTCATCATCTCATCCAGACATCGGGTAGCCAAGGAATTTCCTCTAAAAATTGTGTTTGCGTCTCTGAAACAGAAAGAGATGAAACCAAGTGTAGTAAACAAAGGTTGTGAAACCAATAATATAACATATTTGACCAATTTAAGAAAGAAGCATTTAGTTGAAATAGGTAAGACATACTAGAAGGCATAATTTTACCATTTTACCTACAATTTTAATAATTTTTACCATTTATTTAAAAGTTTGCTGCCATTAGGTTTTTCAAACTTAACAAAAATATATTAAAATAATGGTCAGGTGTGATGGCTCATGCCTGTAATCCAGCACTTTGGGGGTGCGAATCAAGTGAATCACTTGCGGAAGTCAGGAGGTTGAGACTAGCCTGGCTAACATGATGAAACCCCATCTCTACTAAAAATACAAAAATGAGCTGGGCGTGGTGGCGAGTGCCTGTAATCCCAACCACTCAGGAGGCTGAGGCAGGAGAATCGCTTGAACCCAGGAGACAGAGGCTGCAGTGAGCCAAGATCATACTACTGTACTCCAGCCTGGGTGAAAGAGCGAGACTCCATCTTAAAAACAAACAAACAAAAAACCCAATATGCGCGCATGCACACACACACACACACACACAAAGGTTTTTTTTTAAAAAGGCAAATCATGTTTATGAACCAAAAATGTGAAGTACATGTATGTCTGTGTGTGTAAAAAAAACAACCGTGTTAGACTCTGATGTGAACAAGAAGTCACTTGATTGCTTTTCAGAATGTCATACATATGCATATAAGGGTGATACATAACGAATAAAGAAAAAAACCACTTCTGCTCTGGTGTTTTTACTTGTGACACATGAATAATTACACTAAGAAGCAGATTAGTAACATATAAAATTTCCTCCTGAGTTAAAGAAAAACATTAATTGTGCTTAGGTAGATGAATATTGTTTAATAGCTAAACTGCCTTTTATTTGCTAGTACTTCTTTTCAGCTTACTCTACAGTAAGGCTGATCAATACAAAAAAACTCAGACTACCAAAACAATCTGTCAAACTAAGGTCCAATTTCAAGAACATGTAATTAACATTTAATAAAATGTAACTCTTACTGTGTATCCTTCAAGTCTAATTCAGCCACAGCAGTGGCAAAAGGAACAAGTTTATCATGGTGCAGCAGCAGTCGTACAAGGGGCAAAACAGCATCATTTTTATCTCGACATATTTCACTCAAAATGTAAGCAGCTGAGGCAGATATTGGCTAAATATAGGAAGGCAGAAAACAAGCACAAAAATCAAAGAAACATTATTAACTATTCATCACTAGCCTGCAAAAGTATCTGAAATAATGAGACTAAAGCTGTTGTACAGGGTAATTTTCTAAATTTTTTTATCAGAGATGACTGTTGGAGCATACGTTGGAATCACAGTACTCTGGTTCAGATAAATAGAAATGTGTGTGTGTGTGTGTGTGTATATATATAATTTTTACTGTTTTAATAAAACTTTATGTTCTGAAATCTTTTCCTTATCATTTACAGAATTATTTTAGCCATTTTGTGTTAAGTCATAATACTTAAGATTCTTAACATACTTGAACATCTGGTGATTTTAGCAGCAAAGTTTTCAAAGGACCATAGTACTCTGAAGGAAGCACGCAGTCTTCTGTATAACATATATTTAACCGAAGAGACCCCAGGTCATCAGTTTTGGATGACTTGTTTCCATTGTCTCTTGGTTGTAGCAAGTACCTAAAGTAAAAATATAAGTGATTCCATGTGATGGAAATGCATTCAAGCCAATGAAGCAAGTTGAGTTAAGCTATAAAAAAAACTAAACCAAAAAAGTCAACTTAGTATTTACGGTTAGGAAACTTCATAAGTAGCAGGCTACTAATCTTCAGAGGCCTAATATTGGTTATATATTGGATTAGAAAGCTATCAGTACATTTTTATCCAGGAAACAAAAAGCATACATAATGCAGAAATTAAAATCTCAAATGAGTTGAGGAAGAGTTTGATTAGCTTGCAGGTTTAGAAAAAAATGGTAATAAAAGGTAAAACATTTAAAATCCAATGTATTATCAAAAACACATTTTTACCAACTAAATTTAAGAAAGAAGCATTTAGTTGAAAATAGATAAGACAGTCCAGATTCAGTGGCTCATGCCTGTAATCCCAGCACTTTGGGAGGCTGAGGCAGGCTGATTACTTGGGATCAGGAGTTTGAGACCAGCCTGGGCAACATAGTGAAACCCTGTCTCTACTAAAAATACAAAAATTAGCCGGGCATGGTGGCAGGTGCCTGTAATCCAGCTACTTGGGAGGCTGAGGCAGGAGAAACACTTGAACCCAGAAGGTGGAGGCTGTGGTGAGCCGAGATCCCGCCACCGTACTCCAATCTGGGCCAGTCTGGGTGACAGAGTGAGACTGTCTCAAAAATAATAAAATAAATAAAATAGGTAAGATCTATCAGAATGCGTAAGTAATCTTGTTTTAAAGTAAATTCTTTATCCAAAAATTTAAACTTAAGAGAAGTTTGCAGGACCAAAACCAGAAATCTAAGAGTTAAAAAAAACAAAAACAAAAAAAACCTTTTTATCATGGGAATTTAAAAACACAAAAGAGAATATTGAGCTCTCACATACCCATTACCTAGCTTAAACAATTATCAACTGAAGACTAACCTTGTTCACAGTCATAAAAAGAACAAAATCAGCTGGGCATGTGGCTCATGCCTATAATCCCAGCACTTTGGGAGGCCGAGGTGGGTGGATCACGAGGTCAAGAGATTGAGACCATCATGGTCAACATGGTGAAACCCCGTCTCTACTAAATATACAAAAATTAGCTGTGCATGGTGGCATGCACCTGCAGTCCCAGCTACTCGGGAGGCTGAGGCAAGAGAATCACTTGAACCTGAAGGCAGAGGTTACAGTGAGCCGAGATTGCACTACTGTGCTCCTGCCTGGTGACAGAGTGAGACTTAGTCTCAAAAAAAATAAAATAAAATAAAAGAACAAAATCATGTCCTTTGTGCCAACATGGATGCAGCTGGAGGCTATTACCCTATGTGAATTAATGCAGAAAAAGAAAACTAAATACCATATGTTCCTCACTTATAAATGGGAACGAAACACTGGGTATGCATGAACATAAAGATGGGAACAATAGACACTGGGGGTTCCAAACGTGGGGAAGGAGACAGGAGAATGGAGCTGAAAAACTACCGGATACTTTGTTCACTACTTGGGCGAAGGGATAAGCCTAAACCTCAGCACTGCACAATAAACCCATGTAACAAACCTGCACATGTACCCCTGAATCTAAAATTAAAAAACAAAACAAAACTGGATGAAGGCTGATAAAAATTGTGAAGTACCAATGAAAATCAAGAATTCTTATTTCCTTTTTTTTGGAGGGTACTCAGCAAGCAATATGCTTGCTTAAATTTGAAATTTACGATTTGTTATTAGTGTAAATATCTTTTTTTTTCTTGAAATTTACGATTTGTTATTAGTGTAAATATCTTTTTTTTTCTAGACTATAACAGGTTTAGAGAAAGGCAATTTTTACTCTTACAGTAGCCTAAGTCTGCAAACACAATTGAACTCAACTAATTTGGACATTAAAAATTCAGAATTGCTGGGCCTTAGCCAAAATATATCTTTCTAGGACTGGAAAAAAAATGTTTGCTATCATTCAAGGTATCACAGGAGTTCCAGGAGTTAAAAAACTGTTCAAACTCTTAAAAATTTATTTCTCTAATATAATATACCAATTACAAACAATTCATCCCCTTTATTTCATTAAAGCAAAATATCTAAAAACCTCTATGAAAAAAACTAACTGTATTCTTATTCTTCAATAATTCATTGTTTTAAAAAGGTATGTCCTTGCACTGTATATAAAAGTGAATCTTTGCTTTACTTAACTCTAACCAGAAAGTAAACTGCAGAAAAACTGTACTATATATGTCTTTTATGAGTACATTCTAAAACAAAATTATTTTAAAAGTTACTATATGCAGCCAGATGCTCAATAGTAATACTGATAACATCCTTATTTGGACACTGAAACTAGCATAATTTTAAATTACACTGCAGAAACTATCACAATTAGATTATATTAAGGGAATTTATTTATAAATATTTACCTGCACATATTTTTTTCCTGTGGCATATCATCATATTGCCCACAAAATGTATTTTCAGAAATAAGCCCAAATTAAATTTACAAAATTGGACTTGCCATTAACAAACACTGCAGGGTAGACAAAAGTAACTGAATGGAGATTATTTTTGTAGCAAAGCTCAAACTTCAAGAACCAAGAAAGAACCTGTGTGGACTACCACTTATTATTTTCATTACTCTTTGAACCAGAATCTTCTTTATTTAAAATTTAAAAATTCTTATTACATAGAGACAGATAGGTAATAATATATACATATATAAACAATGTCATCAAATCAGTGTTTTTGTTTTTTTAAGGAACTTTTTAGTTCTTTCTTTTCTTTTTTAACTTTGGTTTTCTCTTATCTTTTTTCTTATCTTCAAAACATTACCATTCTGCACCTCTGCTTAGGAACCTGTTAACTACCTACTATGGACCCTTCTCTATTTTCTTCAGGCTTATATAATTTTATACAGATTTTAATAAATGTATGCAAATATGCCATTTATAAATGAGTTCTGAGCCTATTAGTCAGTTTACAAAAATGTTATATTCTACTTTCCTGCATCTTTTTTTTTTTTTTTT
>CAUYLG010061513.1:0-26971 GCA_963573385.1 Cacajao melanocephalus | reverse complement strand
GAACCCGGTAGGCGGAGGTTGTAGTGAGCCCCGAGATGGCACCCCTGCACTGCAGCCTGGGAGAGAGAGTGAGACTCCATCTCACCATGTTGGCCAGGCTGGTCTCGAACTCCTGACCTTGTGATCCACCCACCTTGGCCTTCCAAAGTGCTGAGATTACAGGCGTGAGCCACCGCACCCCGCTGTGAAATATATTTCATTGTAATTAAAGAAAATGGTGAATGCCAGGTGCCACTTATTGAGCACTTTCTCTGTGCCAGGCATTATTCTGGACATTTATTGACTTAAACGATGCCAAATGTTTGGGTTTTAAAGAAATCTATGACTTAAAATCAATCTTTGTCTCATCCTAAGAAGTTGTTTTATAATATGCCCAGAGTGATTGGCAATGAACTCCTCTATCCTTAAAGAGTGACGGCGTTTTGAGAGCAGTGCTATTGTGCAGATCTTCATCCATGGCAAGGTGTCCAGCGTTTGAAGTGTTTATTTTTAAAAATTTGAATACAACTTTAGGATGCTATATAAAATACATGGAGATGGTCCCATGTGAAGTTCAAACCATTCAAGATTAGCTCCAGCATGTGGATGAATCTGCTCTGTAGCACATGGTAATGGAGCGAACATGGGCGCTGTGACCCCAGGCTCCTGTGTTGGACTCTGAAATTAACTCACTGGGAGTGTTTTGTGGAAATAGATAGTCTCTGGGATGGTAACTCCTAGATGCAGACAGGCTTTCCCCAGCAACCTGCTATGAGTGTCCAAGAAGTCACCTGTGCCTGGAGCCCTGAGGACTCTTTTGGCTTCTTCCTTGCTATAGCTCACAGTTCTGCCTTAAGTCATGGTCTGTGTTCCTAAGGAAGAAAGTCAGACAAGTGTCTTCCTCCAGGGGAGTGAAGAAGTGCCCTCTTATGCATACCTCGTCCTGCAAATGGGTGCGTGGTTTCACAATATATTTTGAATACTTTCTCTTTCTTCTCCCCCTACCTCTTTTGTTTTTTTAAAATACCAGAGAAGCCAGAGGCTCTGTTTCCTTTCACTGACAGCTTTATGCCAGTTATTCATGTATTCCCTGTGCTATCATTATTTGGGCACAGTGCAAAATGATCAAGAATATGCCTTTGCTAAAATAAAACTTCTAGCTCTGGTTGAGTCTGGGTTTAATGTTCTACTGTCCCTTTGGGAAAATATCCAGTAAAGCAAAGACTGGAACAAAATCTGTTGATCCCTGACACTTTCCTTCTTATCTTTGCTTTCCTTTCCTTCTTCCTTCTGTGTCACCCTGTTTTTCCTCCAATTAGAACCCTTGGGGACAGGGCATTTAATTGTGGAGTGGCCCCTGTTTTCTCAGGCATCTTGTCTCTGATGGATTTCAAAGACTTGCTTCTCTCCTTCAAGTTGAGGACTGCGGTGCTAAGGGTCTGACACCCTGACTGTGCTGTCTGGGAGCCTGCCAAGTACCAAGTGACAAGCTCAGCATGTGTTTCCTTGGGCAGGACTAGGCTGGCTGACACTTGAGGAAACCCATGCAACTCTGTAAGCTCAAGATGCAGGATGTTTAACCCACAGCTGAAAGCGACTCCAGGCCAGCTCTCTGCTATCTCTGGCATGAGTTTTTGCTGGGATACTGTCAGTCTTGTCATGAGTGGCTCAGCTACTTCAAATCACATGTGCTTAAAACGTGGTTGGCTCAGCCTGGCATTCTTACCTTGGGCCAAATGGTGCCTCTGATATTCGTGTATATCAATGGATAATTCCTTAAATATAAGGGGAACTTTGTCATGTTACAAATAATTGGCTGCTTCTGCTTTTATTTAAATTCCAACTATGCGTGTTATTCCCATCTCCTGTCTTAACTGCTCTAAAGCAATAAACCCTACCCTCAAGGAGAAATAACCCATGCTGAATTCAGGAATGTGTTGTGTTTCCTCAGTTCTTAACCTGGATCCTTCAGCTACTTCCTCAATATTGTTGTTTTCATTTAAAAAAAAAATTAGGGACAAAGAGTAAGAGCCGATTCAGAATGCTCATTGATTAAATATTTGTCCATTTTGGTTTCTATGGTAGCTTTGGTCTGTTTAAATATTGTCTTTAGGCCATAAAAAATACAGATACCTCAATGCCATCTTATGCTTAGTAATTACGATAGAACAATCTAGAAACTAAGCACGTATGTTTTCTACAGGTAGATGAATGGAAAGTTTTGGATTTTCCATTTTGTAACAGTTAGGAAAATGAGTAGGTGCACCTATGGGAAAGCTCAATTTACGGCACATTAGCAAACCAAGATCTATGTTTTTGTCATGTAACAGCTGTGTGTCCAGAGTCCTTGGGCGCTGTTGGGGTGACCATTGGAACCTAGGCTTTTTTCTCTTTTGCTCAGTCATCTTTTGCAAGTAGTTTTTGTCTTCATGGTCAGTACTTCAAGGGTGTAAAACAGCTGTTGCCCCTGCAGCACAGAGTCTGGATTCCAGCAGGAGGAAAGAGAGCTGGTTCTTTTCTCTTGAGTAGGTAGAAGGGATATGGGTAATATCAGCATCTACTTCATGTTTCTTCTAAACCCCTCCATTGCTGACATTGCTTTTGGATGCTTTCCTTTGCCCACATAAGACTCTTTCTGTATTCTCTACACAGGAAATAACCCGGAAGAATGTATGTGTATGTTTTTGTATGTGTACTTAATCATTTCATACACACACACAAATACACATACACATATAGACACATATGCATGTGCTGACATTTACCTTTAGAGTAAAGGTAATTCATTGGAAATTTAGATTCTCTTGTCTCAACCTTATACATTTTAAGAATGCAAGTAAGCATAGACTTTAGTTTTCTATGTTATATGAAATTTCAATAACAGGTTAGAGATTAAATTGTGTTAGCAACCATTTTGACACAGTTGCATGAAATTGCTGCTGTGTTTTTTTATCCAACTATATTTTAATTGAAGAAAACACACTTTATTCCGAATATTGTTGATTCTTCCCATAGTCTTTGTATTAAATCTCATAAATATCAAGAAAATCAGTGTAAGAAATTCTAGCCTCACACAGGGACCATTATATCAGTATCTAGATTTTTTTTATAAAGGCAGGGATGGTTAATTCTTCCACTAGGGTATTAATTTAGCTTGATATTTAATTAACAATTTAGCTTCTGATGATATTGATGAAAGATTCTCATAGAGTCAATGCCCAGCTTAGAAGGGGTGTGTTGGCAAGCTCCAGGAAGGCAGGGAGAGCCTCAGGAGGGAGCAAGTGAACTTGGAATTGTAGCTCAAACATATTCCTCTCCTAAAACACATACTGTGTGGACGGCAGCCAGGCACAGACCACAGCTGAAGCTCTGCAAGTGGGGTTTCCAGAATTAGCAAATTTTTCAGTGTAAGTATACCCCATATACTGCGTGTAATATCGTTATATTAAGATGTTATTCATTGTTTATCTTAAATGCACATTGAACTGGGTGTCCTGTATTTATCCAGTGCTCTATCCCCAGGAAGCCTCTGTGTGGGCCATTGTGGGACATCAGCATGGATCAGCTCAATGGATTCCCTGAGGATGGAGCAGGATGATGTCTGGATAAGTCAAGAGAAAATGAGTGTCTTACTGGTATTACAAGATGCAATTCCGTTACAAAGGCACACATCAAAAGCTAACATGATGAAAACCTTTGGAAGGTTTGGTGTTTTGCCAGACATTTCTTAACATGTGTCTTATGAGCAGAAGCTCTCTTGTCATTTGGAAAGAATATCACTCCAGAGGCCCCATGGGGATGGCATCCGCCCCACCGTCAGGATCAATATGTAGTGAATTTATGAAAGAATAAGTCCAAGCCATGTGCTGCATTTAATAATGCAGTATAATAACATAAAATGAGCTGAGGATTAATCAGAACTTTAGAAAGTGGTGCTAAATGGACTTAGCGATTTACATCTGGCTCTGTGTGGTTGGCCCATTGACAGTAACTTATCTCCAAAATGTCGCATACCATTTCTTCTTAATTGCTTATGTTGTGCTGTGGGGTGATATAGAAGATATTAAAATATGAGTAACAGATGGATACTGGCTAATGGAGCTCCAGATTTCATATATTTTCTTATTTTTATTTATTTATGAATCTATTTCTATAAAATAAAACCTTTTTTTTTTTCAGGGTAGCAACAGCTTCAGACTTTTTTTCCCCCCAAGCCGTCTTATTTTAGTTTTTTCTTGCTACATTACTGTGTGTTGGAAGCACTTCTGGGCTCTGTGCTCCACATGAAGTTTGGTTTTTGTTATTAGTGGCTGAAAGTTAATGATACACAACCAGATTGGGACACTTTGAAGGTAATGGCAATATCTGTGTATGGATGATTGTGGTTTGTTATTTATCTGCTCTTGCTGTAGTAGCTTCGTCTTGAGTGATAACAGAAAGTAAAATATTAAAGAACTGAACTGTCTATTTCTGGACCCTGAGTAAAGTTGCTGCCTGTCAAACTTCCCATTCATACATTAGTTTGTTTATAGAGTCTACTTTTTATTAGTTTATTTATAGAGTCTATGTAGGGCATTGACTGATAATGTTACTCTGCTTTCAAATAGCTTGAAGTTTAATGGAGGAAGAAGACATACATGCAAATAATTAGGTCAATAAGGCATTCTTCATGTTCCTTTGGAAGCCAGGGTTCTTTGTACCATTGCTACTTTCTGTGATTTTGGAGTACATTCATTAGCAAATACACCCGTTGTTGTTATCCATTCTCTGCTTTTTTCTTTATGTGGCATTTAATGACATTTTTTAATGTGGGGACTTTGAGTCAGATGAGGTAGAAAGAAAATAAAGACACAACACTAAATTCTTTGATGTTTTCCCTTACAACATTGGTTTTCAAGTGCTCCATAAAGGTTCGTGAGGTTTCAAGAGCATAATGCCTTGGATTATTGTGAAGTGTGTTTCTGGGGGCCATTTAACCATTTTAGGATCCTCTGCTCTCATCTCTCTTGTTCCACCAGGTGGCACCACAAAAGCACGAGGCTCCTCCTCATGGAAGGTAGGAAGGGGACTTTTCTGTGCCTGTATTTACACCCACGGCTTCGCGTTTACTCATACAGTTGCAGCTGTATCATAATTGCAGCATGCATACATTCTTACTACGTTCCTTATTGCTATATATGTTTGATACAGTGAATTCTGTGATTGTTAATCACATACACAGAACACGTCAAATAAATACAGGTGGAAACATATGCTGACAATTCCACACCTCACCCAGTCCAAATCGCGCTAAACACGCCGTCTGTGTTCACGGTTTCAGTTTGATTCCAGATATGCAGTCTTGAGTCATAATGGCCCCAGGCATGGCAAGGTCTTTGGGTCAGAGTTGGGTATTGTAGTACGCAGACAACGTGCTCATGGGAAACAAACGACTCCAGGGTGTGTGCCGCTGACTCGCAGTATGAGGCTCACCTACAGTTCCCACGGTTTTATTCCCTGCTGCCGTATCTCAGCTGGGAAAGGCGCCCTGCGGACTCTGCATCTTCGTAATGATGATGCCTCAGTGACCAGGCGCCTTCCGCGTACCACATAGCAGTCTGAGCAAGCTGAAGGATCACAAGTTTAAATTTATCCTTTAAAAATGTCAGAACTTCCAGATATTTGTATTAAAATTTCTAAAATGTATTTCTGAACTGAAATAAAATATTACAAAGTTTGTAATTATCTCCAAAGAATTCGATGGATGGTGAATGAAAGTCCTTTTCCCCTCATGGCAACATCGCTGTATTTAGACTCCTTATATTTGTTTATCGTAATGATGCTCTCAAATATATTATCAGAAATGTGGGGCTTGGCCCTGGGATGGTTTGACAGAGGAATAGTGCCTCCTGAGCCATAGGGCCCAGACAGAGGAGGTAAGGCTCTAGATCAGTTAGTTTGCATATCTAAGGTAAGCTCCTGGTTGGGCCCCTGGTCTTCTTTAGGAGCTGACTAGCCCAGGGAGGGGCAGTCTCTTCCCAGCCAGAAAGCTTTTTTGAGCTATCAAAACATCACAGTATACAGAAAATTTAAAAATATTTACCATATACCCACTTACATACAGGATCAGATAGACTGTTAGGATTAACTTGGGATGGTGTCTGTGTAAGTCTCTGTATACAGCTTTGCCTGTGTCATGTCCCGAAGGAGTCACACATAATTTACTAACTTAGAAAATAATAGAATGCGTCTTCCTCTAAGCAGCAGCCAAGAGTCAAGACGGACCAAAAGAGGGACTAACGTGAAATGTGCAGCTTTAGGAAGAAATTAGTGAAGGCAGATCGACCCAGGGGTTAGCAGCAATAGCCTCAAGGCTGAGGCACTGTTCATCGCTGACTTGCTGTGTGACCTTGGGGAAGATACTGACATCCCTGTGTCTCTTATTACTCATCAGTAAAATGAGGACAATGATAATACTTCCACATAGGGTTGTTTTGAAGATTAACTGTCATCATCTGTGATGTGCTTATATGCCTGGGATCTTGAAGTGCAGGCTAAGTATTTGCAAACAGTCTTTATCAAGTGCCTGTTACCAGAGTATGCTGTGTCATTCAATATCACGTCTCACATACTGTGAGGTGTACCCAATTATTGAGATGTGCTAGAAAACATGTATCTGCAGCTCTGGCTAGTTTCTCCATTATCGCCCCTACAGCCGTCTCTGTCCCCAGTCAAATGTGTCTGAATATATATTTGAAAATATCTTAGAAAATATATTTGAAATATTTTAGAAAATATATTTGAAAATATCTTAGAAAATCAGCAGTCATAAAAAAATATCAGGGCTTTTTGAAAAACAAAAAGATGCTTGTGCATATATTTCGCAGCAATATGCACAATGGTGATGCTTTTCCCGAGAAACCAGTGATGCTGATTCTATAGAGGCTGGTTACTCTTAGGAGCTCGTTGATCGTCAGCTGACTGTCTCCTTAGCTTTGTGGCTTCACTAGCTCCCAAGTGTTTCTGAGAAAAAGATCATGTCCCTGTAAGTATCTAATGTGCTCAACTAAACGGGAGAAAAAATGCTATCATGTGATACTCTTTTTAATAAGACATTGCATTTTAAGACCATCCCAGATTAACCAATTTAAAAGACAAATATTGGATTCATATGCAAGGCTATTTTAAGGCCTTTTTCTCTATGCATATTAAAACACTGGTGAACAGTGCTTATCCCAAATGCTCTGCTCAGAGCTTTGTCACTCCTGGTAGCTGGTGGCAGGTTGCGTGTGTGGTTTTATGGGCTTTAAAAGATTCTCATAGACTTATCTGTAAATGATGGATATGTATATCTAAATTTTTTTTTTAAAGTGAAAAATGAAGGCAGTCCTTATGGGGACCCAGCCTTCCTTAGGTAATTGAATACTCCAGGATGGTCATTTTTTCTTGACTATTTGGCAGGCAGGCTGGTGACCGAGCAGACAGAGTTTATGCCTTAAATTCCAGCAACTCTGAAATTCAAGTTTTCACCCTGCCACATACCAGCTGGGTTGAATTAGACATATTTTCTGATCAGAAAAAACATGGTAATATTTCTTCTGGCTGTGTTCCCTGATTCTGATGTTAGTGGGAGCTTCTTCATTACCGTTTCATGGCTTTTGTGGACTGTCTAGGTGGAAGTTTCTAGCGCTTCCTTATAAAATACACTTCTATTAGTATATTATATGTAAGCTTCATCTGAAATGCATTTTATTGGATTATGCAGTTATACATTCTTCATTAGTTGATAGTATTCAAATGTTTACTTAAGAAATATTGAGGTCGGGAGTGGTGGCTCACTCCGGTAATCCCAGCATTTTGGGACGGTGAGGTGGGCAGATCACCTGAGGTCAGGAGTTCGAGACCAGCCTGGCCAACATGGTGAAACCCTGTCTCTACTAAAATTACAAAAATTAGCTGGTCGCGATGGTGCATGTCTGTAATCCCAGCTACTTGGGAGATTGAGGCAAGAGAACCGCTTGAACCCAGGAGGCAGAGGTTGCAGTGAGCCGAGATTGCGCCATTGCACACCAGCCTGGGTAACAGAGTAAGACTCCATCTCAAAAAAATAATAAAATAAAGTAAAATAAAAATTGAGTGCCCACTATGTACCCAGCATGCTGGGTATACAATAGTGACAAAAATCTGGGTCTTCATGAAGTTTCCATCTAGTGTGTGTGGATGGGAGAGGGTAGCAGATCGGTCATGAGTAAACAAATGGGTATTCAGTCAATTAGGTAAAAGCAAATACTATGAAGAAAAATTAAGCAGAATGATTTAAGAGTTTAAGTAAATAAGAGGGACACATTGCTAAACTAGAAGAATTAAGAATAAACTGCAAATAGTCTGATTTAATATTTACCGGTTACTGTCCACTTTCAAATGTAAAGAAAATGAGTTTGCTTTGTCAAGAACTACTTGGGGCCAGAAACCCGGCCAGTTTTCTCTCCATCCTCCTGTGGACACATCCTGTTGAGTATACACTGGTCTCTCCGAAGTCTTGTTGATGGGCTGGTTACTCAATGATGTAAACTCCCTTACAATGGGACTCACTCTTGTCCCTTCATATTCCAGTGCTTGTTCCAGGGCCTGGCACTAGTAGGGACTCAATAAATATCTATTTAATGATGGAGCACAGACTGTATTTCTAGACATGGTCCTTGTGTAAACAGAGAACCAAGTTGTCTTGTTTGGGTGGGTTGTGAAGCTAAGGGCAAAAGAGCTCCTATAACAATCAGCTTCTCCCCTCCAGTTTCAGCTCATTTACTTGCTTTCCTGTGAGTGGGCTTCATGGTAGCTCTTGAATTTGTTCTTGTGTGATGTTGTTATTCAGAGACGCCTATTGTGGATGCTGCCTGCCTGCTGACTCCTAGTATTGGTGGTTTAATCAGTGGCTGGGTAATTACTCATTCAGTAGGGACTCCAGGTATTCCTGAAGATATCAAAGCCCCGTGGCTTAGAAGGAACACAGATTTTTGTTTTACCTAAAATAATGGCAGCCTCAAAGGGGAAAGAAAAATGGAATTTAAACACTTTGGAATATGCTACGATTACTTTGGTTTTGAAGTTGATTTGTGCATATAGGTACAAATATTCTTTTTCTGAAATTATGAGTTGTAATTTCAGAATAAATGTTTTACTATATATGGACAGTTAACAAAAAATTTTAAAGGAAAAGTGTCAAAGGGTGAATTTGTTATTTCTTAGGAAGAACAATGGACACTTTAACCAGATACTTTGGAAAGCATATTTTTTTTGTATGTGATTTGATGCCATTGGTATATGCTAGTCTGAAGCACAAAATACTTGTTTTGGAAACATCTCTTACCGAATATCTAAATTTAACCCGTGATATTTATTATTCACTGGCTGAAAGTAGGAACATGGTATACAATCTATGTTTTTTTCATGTAAAACATGGCAACAATGATTTTGCACAGAATTAAAAGGAGGATGAGGGACATTGTGCAAATTACAAAGTGCTGTACAAATGTTAGTTTGGTTCACGGGGGCATTGAAGGGAGGGAATTGGCAGAAGCTGACTCATCAATGACCTACTAAGTGAGAAGATCAGGGCCTGGGGGCTAGGAGCAGTGTCAATGAGGAAGCATCCTCACTCCCAATGAGCAGCCGGATTGGGGAGCCACTGACCCTGGTAGTTATCAATATGTGTCCTGAATAGACTCTGTTCTGATTAAGGTTTTATCCATGTAAACTCATGTGGAAAGCAAAGAGATTATATTCAGGAGGAAAAGGAGATCTATGTCACCATACACCCAGTCGGTTTTTGAATGGATATCATCCTGCTTTGATGTTCTATTTTTATGATTGTCTTGCGTTTGAGAGCTAAAAGATAATTAACTTTTATGTGTCCTGTTTGTCTCTCCTATAGCCCACAGAGTAAGCACTTTGAGGCCAGGTTCTTAAATTACGTCTTAAATTTTACTTATTATTATGTCTACAATACCTCACTAATTATGCAAAGGAACTAATCATGCAAATCAGCTCTGTGGATAGTAGCTGATTTAATTTAGTTTTATTAAACAGGAATTTTAAACCTCAGTCTTTATGAAGAACATTTGGAAGTACAGATCCAGATAAGAATATAGTTTACTTATATAAAATATATTTTTAAAAATTTACCTAAAAATAGGTACAATATTTAGCATATTTTAGAAATAGATGCTGCTTGTGAAGGGTATGGGAACCTAACATCCGTTGCATTGAACCTGGGCATACTAAGAAATGAAATCAAACAGATACTTTGTTACTTGCTGCTAGAAAATATTCTTTCGAAAGTTTCCATCTCTATAAAGGTCAGTTCTGAGAGGCTGCTGGTGTGTGTCCATGCTTTGCTGACATCTTGCTGATAGTGCGTCAAAGAAATCGTATTTGTTTTCTGTGAGTTGCAAACATTACAGCATAGAAAAGGTTGCTTGCAGGAGCATACCATCCATTTCCAAGAAGAGAAAACACAACGCCATTGACCTCACATATTTGTAGTTGGGAGGAAAATAACTTTAATCTTATTATCAAAGGCTGTCAGGCCCTAATTAGATTTTTCTCTTCTTAGTTCCATTGCCCCATGGCTTTCAATTGTTTTATAAATAGAAATACTGTACTGATATTCTCCCCATAGAAATAAATAAGTTAATAATTAATAATTAATTTTACCAGGGCACCATTCTTAAGGAGTCTTACAGTAATCAAACTAGGCATGTGTGGGAAAGATAGAGGCCGTTTTGAAAAAATATATATAAGTTTAGGATTGTGCAATTTTTTGAATAAACATCAATATGAGATGACAGTATGCTTTTCAATGTTATATATAAAGATGCTGCTATATACATATATATACATATATGTATATATATGAACGAATAGGCTTACATATATTTATATGTTTATGAACTAAAAGGCTTTATTTTTAGGGCAGTTTTAGGTTAACAGCAAAATTGGGCCAAAAGTCTGGTGTGTTCTGCAATCCCACCTTCTCCCTCTCGCAGTCACAGCCTTCCCCATTACCAACATCCCCTCTAGAGTGGCCCATTTGTGCAGTGGATCAACCTGCATTGACACATCATTATCACCCAGAGCCCGTAGTTTACATTAGGGTTCACTCTTGGTGTTGTATATTCTACGGATTTGGACAAATGTATAATGACATGCATCCACCATTAGAGGGTCATGTAGACCAGTCTCATGCTCTAAAAATCTTCTGTGCTTTGCCTGTTCATGCCTTCCTCCCCTCAACCTCCGGCAACCACTGATGTTTTTCCTGTCTCAATGGTTTGACTCTTTCTAGGATGTCGTATAGTTAGAATTACGTAGTCTGTAGCCTTTTTAGACTGGCTTCTATCATGTAGTAATATGCGTTAAAGGTTCCACTATGTCTTTTCATTGCTTGCTAGCTCATTTCTTTTTAGCACAGACTAACATTCCATGGTATGCTATTTTCTTCTAAATAAAGGTTTCTGTAGAAATGGGAAGCAAATAGAATTGGACATTACAGACGTTAGGGAGATGATAATGAGGAGATTGGGTCTCGGGGAGGTAAATGGATGTTGGGTTGTCTGGTGTCCAGGACCAACGTGTTAACTTCTTGCTCAGAGCACAGTACACATAGTGCCTGGCTGCCTCCATTCAGATAATTAATGGGGTCTGTTTTTGAATTGCTTAAGAGTCTAATTGTGAAATGACTAGAAAAACTCCCTCTGATGTGATATAGAATCCCCGCATTAGCATTTCCCAGTTGTGTAAATTTCAGCAATCTTCTTAATCTTTCTGAGCTTTGTTTTCTCTTTTGGAAAAAGGTGCAATAATACCTTATTGGTAATTTCTGTTTTTCTGGCACAGAAGAAGTCATCAACAAGTGATTAAAGTTTTTTATGGAACCTACCACTTTGCAAGTTAAAACATTTACTTTTGAATGCTGTTGGTTGTCTTTCTTAATCTAGATATGAGCTCTGATGCTTATCTGTCTTGTTTGCTGATCGGTCCTCAGTTACTAGAAGAATGTCTGATACACAGCAGGCATTTAATAAACAGCTTTTGGGTGAAGGAATGACCTTTCCAAATGAACTGATAAACTTTTTAAAAGCTGTTGTGTGTCTTCTCTCTGTAATTCAGGAAGATTGGCCATAGATTTGCCAAGGAAGAGGGAGAAGAGTGACGAGTAGTGTTTGTCTATAAATTGAGAGCCATTGCCGGCAATCTGTGGTTCCTTCTTGCCGTGAATATATTGAATACGAATATCCACTCATGATTTTAGGACTACCGGGTTTACCTTCAAGCATTAGAGCATTGTGCCCCTTTCTGATGGGTAAAATGGTGGTGGTAATAAAACATCTTTTTCTCTTTTAAAAGAATTATTATTTTGGTGTTTATTTTTTCTTTTTGCTTTTACATTATTTTGGCAGTGGTAATTTAAAGGTGATCTGATTAAAAGACAACCTTGAAGTTGATGATAGAAATCTAAACTTGACTTTAATCAGGAAATTTACCAATATTTATTACCTATTTTAAACTGTTATCTCCTTATTGTTTTGCCTGCATTTGTATCTGTTTAAGTCTTCAAGTTGTGTATGCAATCTAAGTATATAAATGTAGAATAACTTTAAAGTGCTGATGTGGTTTGGGTGGCTGGTGGGGGCAGGGCAGGGGCTGGTGCTAAGTTGCAAATACAGGCTCCAGCCCTCAGAGGAGGTCTACTGGGGGAAACTAAGGCAAATATGACTGTTTCTGTCCAAAACTTAATATGAAGACATCACGAACAACGTGCTGGCTACCTCCTATAGACATCTAAGGAGAATAACCTGTCTCTGTCTCTGTGGGTGGAGACTCCTGGCTTCCATTTTATCTGTTTCTGCCAATGGGTTTGCACAACTCTGTGGCTTAAGAGCTACTCCATGAGGCCGACAAAAAAGGATTGGTGGAGTGCCTGCTGTAATTTCTTTGTATATCTGGAAGAAGACAGAGTAGAAAAGACTTGCCTAAGTATGAGGTCATTGTTAAGGACACGTTTCTCCTGGGCAGGCTGCCTTAGACCTCTCTAAGTAGGTTTGCCCCAGGGAGTCATAGGGGCAGCCTTGGGAAGAGGGCCACATTCTAGGGGTAAGATACGGGATTAGGCATTCGTGTCAGAGCTTTGCAGAACAGTTATTTTAAGAGCTGCACGTAACCCTTCACACCAGCCTGCTTGAGTACAGTAACTGGATACTGCTCTGAAAGAGAAATAGATTTACTTATTTGTTATACATCTGCTTTAATGAATGATTTTGATATCTCATGAAATAAAATACTGATGGTCAAGGAAAAATTTTAGTGTAAAAATTATTTTAAAAATGTTTTTCTAATACAGAGAAAAATAAGTAATAGATCATATGAAAGAAGAAAATGATCTTCTATTTTGTTCTTTCTCATTTCTAAACATCTGATCTACAGTCTCCAAAAACTACAATGTCACCATAGGTTATGTCGAAACAAAGCTTCTGTCAGTTTAAATAAGATGTATTATGTTTGCCTTTGGTTTTCCCCTCTGCTGTGTAAGGCCTTTAGTGAATTCATATTGGGCCTGTTTTCATCTTCTTAAATTGCATGTGTTGCATTTTTAGTCAAATGAGCAGAAGAAAGTTGACAATCCTATTAGTTAAATGCTTTTATTTTGATGAAATTTGCTCAGACATTTTATATATTTTTAATTATTTTACCTGCACAGTCTCACCAACGAATTCAGTATGTTTGGGGAGCAGATGAGAATCATTTTCTTTTCTAATTATGAATTTCTGGAGTATTCACTTCAGTGAATCTGCCAGTTGTATTGACTTAACTTTCGTGTCTTTTGCATGATCACATAGCAAGAAGAAGATCATCCACAGCAGCCTGGAGCCACAGCCATGTGAGGGTCACTTAGCAGCAAAGAAAGTCTGAAATCACATGGCCAAAGATTAGAAATTTTGAGTGGTACTTGAAGCCGGGGTACTTAAAGCAGATACTCACTTGAGTAACTTAATAGATAGAAATTTGCACTTTGAATGGAATAGATGATGTTAGAAATAGCCTGTCCACTGATACTCAGTTTTAGCAGCTATTCCCATTTAGGGCCACTTCTGGCCTCCAAGCCCTTTTCAAAAACACTTTTGTTTCTTAAGTCTTAAATACCTACTTCATTTAAAAATATTCTATTTGAATCATTTTGATCATATTATTTGAAGAGTGGTTTTCTCAAAATTTCTTATACTTAAAGCGAATATTACAGATCAGACATCTTGGACATGTAACCCACAACATCTGGCTCCATCAATTTAGTTGTGGCCAAGTACATTTACCACCATCACTGTGGGTGCCCCGGCGCTCCTTCCCACCTTACATTTCTAGCCTGACATTGGGTATGTCTCCTAGGAGGGATTCCAATGGTATGTGTTTTATGGAAAGGCTGACGTTTTGTTCCCTTTTGCATAATTTTAATTATACGGAAGGAAGCTCTTGTACCCAACCCTACCACTGCACCTGCCATTAGGTAACCATTCCAAGAACAGGATATATTTTAAAAAAGCTAATGTTCGGTTCTTTGTTGAACAATTTCCGTTAGAAGTAAAGGAACTCAGGCCGGGCACGGTGGCTTACGCCTGTAACCCCAGCACTTTGGGAGGCTGAGGCGGGTGGATCAGGAGGTCAAGAGATCAAGACCATTCTGGCCAACATGGTGAAACCCTGTCTCTAGTAAAAATACAAAAATTAGCTGGGCATGGTGGTGCGCACCTATAGTCCTTGCTACTAGGGAGGCTGAGGCACGAGAATTGTTTGGTCCTGGGAGGCGGAGGTTGCAGTGAGCTGAGATTGTGCCACTGCATTCCAGCCTGGCAACAGAGCAAGACTGCATCTCAAAAAAAAAAAAAAAAAGAGGTAAAGGAACTCATTGTTAGCTTAATTCTGTTTCTTTTAGTTGGGCCAAACTGCTGAAGGATGCTTTTTAGATGTAACTGTTATGTGTAAACCTGCCTGACTGTGTATTGGGAAAGCCCTTGAGAAAATGGTGTCTGAGCTCTGCCCACGATTTCAAGTTATTCAGAGGCCTGATACTTATGAAAAGGTTAAGCGGCTTCTCCCTGGAGTTAACCACAAAGTAAATAGCCAGAAATGAAACCACTCAAACCAACCAACCATTGAACATGTCATACGATGCTTTTGAAGAGAAGATGGTGTTGACTTAAAATGCAAAAGAACACAGAAAAATAGTTCATCTTAAAATACACTCAATTCAGAAGGAAATTCATACATAGATTTCTAACATTCTTCTTTCCAAAATCTTTGAACCTGATGGTGGATTGCTCCTAGACCCAATGTCCTTTTGTTTTCAGAAAAGACCTCAAATGGGAAAATTTTATTCTAGAATATAACAAGTAAATGTTGTAAATAAATTATTGTCATCTGGGAACATTCAAGGGCTTCGTGAGAGAGCATAGGCCACATCAATTTAGGAATTGATTAACCTGAGAACAAAGTCTTATGTCAGACAGCTGCCCCATGCAACTGTCAATGTTCAGTAGACACAGAGTTGAGATTAGTCAATGATTTTCCTGACCTGAGGACCGTAATGAATAATATGCTCTCAGGCAGATAATAGGATAGAATGACATTAGAATATGATAGGTCAAAATTAATGTCCAGAGTTCTTTCACAAGAAGCTTACCTGTGAAAGGCAGCATATTTTGCATCTGGAGTCATCTTATAAGTGTCACTTAAACCTCATGCAAGATGTAATGTGCCCAGTGGTGAGATCTAGGAGTGTGGTTGCTCTGAGACGTTGTCTTGGTTCACGTGCAGGTGGACATGCCAATCTAGACCTATTTTACCTGTCCAAGGAAAAATGAAAGAGCAGTAATTCAGCCAGAAACTCAAGAAGCCAAAGTGGGGATTGAATAGTCTCATAGGCAAGCATCTAGTAGGATGTTCAACAGCTCCGTCAATACCTATAGACATAGAACATAAACTACCCTATGGGGTTACCAGATTCTACCCCTTAAAGGTGGTGAAAAGATGAGGTCAACTCTCCCAGTTGGATTTAATGCTGTACTGGAAGTTGTAAGCAGTACAATTGGATAAAAAAGGAGATAAAAACTCTGCATGTTGAAATGGAAAATATAAAATTATTCCACATTTTTGGCCCCCAAAACACAAGAAAATCAATTATAAGTATTTGAAGAAATAAGAGTTCAGTAGGGGTATGAGTTACACAATAAATGTGCAAAAGTTAATTTTCTACTTACTAACAATTGCTGGTTAATCTAAAACAACGTAATGTAATCTATTCACAATGACAGGAAAAATAAAAAATACCTAAGAATTAAAAGAATACGTGGCACCCATATGGACAAGACATAAAATTCTAGTAAGCAATATAAAAAAAGACAGGAGTGAGTGGAGGGGTGTTCTATCATTTTGGAAATTGTATATTCTATTTAGAAGTTACACTTAACACTTTAATTACACTTAACCCTTTAATGTATAGTGACTGTATCCTCTTCTTCCACATATGGAATTATTATTGAATTATAACCCACAATCAAACAAGAACCCTTCTCTCCCCATTTCACTGCCTTCCCTCTTTCCCCGAACCCCACCTGAGCTTAGGGGTTGCCCGGAGTCTCTGGAAGCCAATTCTCATGGTTGGTGTCCTGCTCAAGCCCATCCCTTCCTACCTCTGTGACCTTGGCCAAAGTTTTAATTCCCTGGCCTTCAGTTTCCAAATCTACAAAATGATAATAGTAGTAAATGCCTTTTAGGGTTATTGTGAAGATGAAGTGAGCTAACACACAGAGTTTAGAGTAATGCCTGCTGCCATATAAGACCATAATTAATGTGAACTTCTTATTTTCCGGGGGTTTTAGTTCCAGGTTATTATTAATTGTTTGATTTCCAATGAACAGTTACTTAGGCTTAAATAAAAGTTTTGTTGGTTTCTGTACTTGCCAGGGTATCTTTGCCACTTTAGAGCGTATGTTCCTTTTCTTCCTAGGACTTGTGATCCTGTTTTGTTTTGTTTTGTTTGTATGCATTATCTGCTTGTTTTTTCCAGAGATAATGTATGGTTGACAAACTATGAATCCTTGCATATCTAGAAATGTCCCAGATGAACGTGAGTTTGTGGAGTAGAGGGTGCTAGTTTCAAAATCACGATAATTTTTTGTTTGAAAATATGAAAAAATGACTCTTTTGTCTTTTAGCATTCAGTGTGAGAACTGTGAGGAGAAGCAGATTACTGTAGGTAAAGTGTTCTACCTCCGGCCCTCTTTTTAGATAGCTTTTCAGATTTTCTCCTCACCTGTTACAGAATTTCATCTCTTTATGTGTACAGTTTCTTCTTGCATTCTATCTTATTATAGTCTGAAGAGCCCATTTTTCCATGTATTCTACTATTTCTGTTTTTTGTTCTTTTTTTCTTTGAGTATTTCCTCCCATCTATAATCTTTGTTCTTCCCCTCTGGAACTTTGATTCAGTGGGTTCTGGAGCGTGCACATCTCTCCTGTCTCCTTGTCTTGATGCCATCTACCAGCTAACTGATGTGATGTTTAGCTGTGTTAATTTTGCAGTTTAACCCATGGAGTTTTATTTATTTTTTATTTGACTTTAGGTTTCAGAATGCATGTACCGAACATGCAGGTTTGTTACATAGGTGTACATGTGCCATGGTGCTTTGCTGCACCTGTCAACCTGTCATCTAGGTTTTAAGCCTTGCATGCATTACGTATTTGTCCTGATGCTCTCCCTGCCCCTCATACCCGGCTCCCCAACAGGCCCCAGTGTGTGTTGTTCCTCTCTCTGTGTCCATGTGTTCTCATTGTTCACCTCCCACTGGTGAGTGAGAACATGTGGTGTTGGGTTTTCTGTTTCTGTGTGTGTTTGTTGAGGATAAGGGCTTTCAGCCTCATCCATGTCCCTGTGAAGGACATGATTTCATTCCTTTTTATGGCTGCATGGTATTCCCAGGTGTATACGTGCCACATTTTCTTTATCCAGTCTATCATTGATGGGCGTTTGAGTTTGTCCCATGGAGTTTTATTTTTTAAAAACTGAACATAATCTTACTTTTTATTTCTAAAATATGTTTTTTTTTCATTGCAGCCTGTTCTCTTTCATTTATGTAAGGTGATACCTTAAATCTTTAAGGATATTAATTATACTACTTTTAAAGCCTAATAGTTGCTACTTTAACTTTGTTTCTTCATGTGTCAGCTCTTCAATGCCTCTTTATTTTGATGTTAGTTTTTCTAATTTTTGGTTATTTTGAGAGTCTGTGATCTCCTATCTGTGGTTTCACTTTTGCTTTCCATATAATTGGAGATCATTGAGGATGGTGGAGTTGGTATATAGCAGGTTCTCATTTTCTGGTGCCTCCAGGCATCAGCAGTCATCCAGGGAACCTCTCTGCCTCTACAGTCCAATTGGTCACCCTGGTAGTTCCATCTGGACAGCCCATGCTCCTGCTTCTTGACACAGGGTGGGGCAGTAGGCATTCTTTGTTTAGTATTTCTGAACAGGCTCCCTCAATTAATCTCTACAGCTTCTGCTTCCTTGCTCATTGCATTTGTTGCCTCAGAGCCTGGGGCATCCCTAGACATATTACAGCATTTCCCAGCAACTTTTTTAGTTCATTTCTGAGGGTACAATTTCCTCTGTTAAGATGAGCCAGGTTGCTTTCTGTCTTTCAGGAATGTCTCAAGGTTTCTGACCCACATGACACCTTCTCCTTGTCTTCTATTAGTTGTGTGAAACTTCCCTTTTAAACACATCTGGTCTTCTATTAGTTGTGTGAAACTTCTCTTTTAAACACATCTGTTCTTTTTTTTTTTTTTTTTTTTTTAATTTATTTACAGGGCCTGAGGTGGGAGAAGGACAGGTACACCTCAGATGGCCATCATGGTGCCACCCAGAGGCAGCTCTCTAGACCATAAAAGGCTCCACACATGTTCCCCCTGGGTAGAGTTACCAGATAAAATACAGGGCGCTCAGTTAAATTTAAACTTCAGATAAACAATGAATAATTGTTAGTCTAAGTCTGAACTGTATTTATGCTAAAAAATTATATCTCTTCTGTTTATCTTAAATTTACATTTAACCTAAAAAAAGCTAGATGTTTCTCTGAAATTCAATTTCAGGTCCACATCCTGTATCTTTATGTATCATATCTGCAGCCCCACTCATGGATGTGTGTTGGACAGATACTACACTGACTCTGGGGGCTCTTGTCTAATGGAGGGTGGGGAGGAGGAGACAAGGACCCCAATTTTTGTGACCCTGATGTAAGAACCTCCGTAGAACTCCAGCGCTGTGGATCCATTCAATACCATCCACCCTGAGGACTACATTCAAGGAAATCCTAGCTCAACTGAGACTGACTCACCTGGTATCAATCAGGCCATTTCTTAATTACACCTTCAACATTAAGTATACGAACAATCCAAATAATATTTAACTCAATGGAATTTATAATGATTAATAAACTGATATATAATTATTAGCAACACTTCAGACGTGCTACCATAAACTCTATGGAGTTATTTCTGGTACTTTTCTTGAAATGTAAAATGTTTTTTGAGTAGCATTATTGAAACATGCTCATTAATGACACTTGTAGCATTTCTATTTAGTGTCATTGACTTCAAAGGCATTGATGTTGACTGTGCCAGCCAGCCCATGATTTTGCCTACAGCCTCCTGATGACACACTAAATAACAACCAGTGTGTTAAAATAAAGAGATCACAGAAGGAATTTCCTTATATTATTCTGACTGTGGGAGGCCAAGGAAATCAAATTGGCAACTAATTCTTATTGATGTATTTGTCAAATGACTATACGAACTAGAGACACAGCCTTCATTTTTAGTTAGCAGAGAACACATGGAACACATCCTTTGCCCTAATCCTTGAAATTCAAGCTTTTTAAAAAGTTGCCTAAAATGTAATGGTTTCAAGTTGTCTAAAATGTAATGGTGTCAAACCAAGAACAGTTGAAAAATCTGTTTTTTTTCCTCTGAAAAATCTGTGGCTGTCAATAATTCATTTTCTCCTTTCCTTGTTATTGTGAAGTGGCAGGATTTGATTTAGTACTTCCTGGGACCCTGTCTTGCCGAATATGATTCTGTGAATATAGACCAAGCTCCCAGAGCCTGTCTGGTTAGGAGTTCTGTTACTTCCTGTCTGTTGACACATATGTTGGCCACACAGCCTGTGTCAGGCAGAAAGAAGAAATCAACCCTGGCATTACCTGTAGTTTTAGTGGGCTTTTTATGGTCTAATCCCTTCATAGCTGCTTTTTCCTTCTTCCCACAAGGCTTTGTGTATTTGTTTTTAAAAACCACACTCATTTTGTAACTTAAGCTGTTTCAATGTTTAGATTTAAGTTACTTTTTTCTTCTGTATCTTTTGCTATATAAAAATGTTTAAATCAAAGCTTGGTTGGCAGGTACCAGGGTAAGGGGAACCAGAGAAGAAAAGAAAAGAGAAGTAAAACTCGGGATTCTTATTGTGGGATTTTCAGCCACCTTTAAGTGGTTAGTACTTTATTCCACGTCTGTACGTTCTTTTTTGTCATGTTGTACTTGCTTGTGGTACATAATCTCAAGTTAAGTCCATATGCCTAATGCGTAGTACCTTTTTATTCATGCACAGCTTGTTCAGGCTTTTGTTATGCCTGGTATTTTTCTGTGGTTCCATTAATTTACCTCTTCCTGTTGTCTCTACATGCTGATACGTCACTCTTTTAAGCATAATTAGAAAACAGGGTGTGGAATTGTCAGATATATTATGAAGACAGGACGAGCAATCTTTGCCTTACTGAGAAATTGAGAGAAGAATGAGGGAGAGGGGGTAAGAGGAAAGAAGTCGAGAAAAAGATATATAGAGATACTTGGAAAGAGAAATGGAGAAGGGTTGGAGACAGCCCCCAAGAGAGAACATAGTGGGAGAGAAAAGGAGAGAGAAGGGACTGGTAGAGGGAGAAGGAGGAGAGATAGGGAATGAGAAGGTGAAAATCTCTGTCAATAAATGCTGTCAACAGGAAATCTCTTCATAAGTAAAGCGCTTCTGAACCTCAATTATTTTCATGGCAATTTAATGCAATATTTACCGCAATAAAGTCACAACAGGAGAAAAAATGAATAGTTCTTTGATGTTTGAATTTAAGTTACTATGTGCTCATCATGAATTTTTAAATTCCTAAGAATTTCATAGAGCAGAATTGGGAGAGATAAAGAATCTCCATTGAGTTTCTGATAATAAATGATTAGGAAAGCCCAGCTGTGTCAAGAAGAAAGCACCTTACACACAAATCTCCTATCAAAAGAAGTGGGTCACCAGGACCCTGTCCGGTTTCTTTTCAGTTCCACTTCCTTTGCCACGGTGCTCTGTGCCGGCGCTGTTCCTTCTGCCTTGCGGGAGCCAATTGTATGTGTGTCTCCCTTTGTCTGTGTTCATTGGCATTGTGCTAGTTGCTTAACGTAGGCTATGGTGGAGTATTTACACCATGGAAATTGGCAAACACCACAGGTCAGGACCTCCCCAGCTGGGTGGTCATTAAACATTGGCTGGCACATGACTGGGTATCCCCAATTCCCTTCCGGTGAGCAGTATCCACATCACCTGTTATTGTATGCCTGAGAGGGGCTGTTTTTCCTCCCACCTCCTGCCCACCCAGAATGTTGGCCTTTAGGGATGCTCACTCTAGGTAATGTCTTGTGTTTTTCCTTTTTCTTCCTTCCTCAATCAAAATTCATCCGCTCTGAGTTCCATTTCTATAAGCTGCTGTTCTACATTATGAGACCTCTAGTTCCTCTGATCTAAGACCCCATAATTGTGCTAAGATGTTTTTCCTCTGTGCCACATTTGAACACATACTATAGATCTTCTGGATCTTCTGGAGTAAGAAAAGTCTGTAACTTAAATGGGTGAAATGTCAGGCACTGTTCAGCTCTCAGCTCACAGCACATTCATGGGCATCCCACTCTGTACTCTGCTGGACTTGTTGAGCACCACTGTGATCTCATTAAGTGAGAAAAGAAAGGTATGTTTGGGTTGGCAAAGGTAATTTCTGGGCCAGTGAAATTTCATGGGGAGCTGAAACTCTTTGTTTTGTTGACTGAAACATCAGTTTGATTTTAGTGAAACAAAAGTGATTTGGAGATGTGATTTCCATTTTGTGCTGTCATCGGGGATCTGACTGACCCCAGGTTTCCAAGGACTGTGACAGACAGATGTGTGTGTGCATAAGAAATCTTGCTCCCCATGGTAGGTAGATGCCCTTTGTTTAGATATTAAGGACAAGTCAATGGTCAGGGGCATCTTCACATTGGAATCTTGTCAGTGGCCTTTCTGTGATCTCCTAGTCTACCTAAGTACCTGACTTTTTATGAAGCCTCAGAGCTTACAGCCATCTGTAATTATTGTAAAATCTTGCCTCTAAACAAATAAGTGGAAACAAAACAAAACAAAACAGAAAGGAGCACAAGAAAGGGAAAAGGAAGTAAAATATATACTAGAAATGGAAGTGCTAAGATTGTAAATACATAAGGAAAAATAAAATCTCTAACAGCTTAGGCAGAAATCTCTAGAATTTCTAATGATTTGTCCCAGTGAACAGGACTACGGTGGTTTAGATATTCTTCTTCCTGATGATTATTTTATTTTAAATGACTATTAGCTACTGTAGTCTGTAGGGCATTGAGTTGACTTCCCATTGACCACAAGAGGGTGACAGGGACACCTTCAAGGTTGTGATCTAGACCAAAATAAACCATCAAAATAGGTCCACCTTAGGAACCTCCAGCAGCTCCTGCAGCCTAAATTGGGAGCAAAGTCAAAACAGGAAAGGTCTCGCATTTGCTATACCAGACATGTATTTAATACCATGTTTTGGGCCAGGCACGGTGGCTCACGCCTGTAATCCCAGCACTTTGGGAGGCCAAAGTGGGCAGATCACCTGAGGTCAGGAGTTTCAGACCAGCCTGGCCAACATGGTGAAACCCCATCTCTACTAAAAATTAGCTGGGCATGGTGGTTTTGTGCCTGTAATCCCAGCTACTCAGGAGGCTGAGCAGGAGAATCGCTTGAACCTGGGTGGCAGAGGTTGCAGTGAGCCGAGATTATGCCACTGTACTCCAGCCTGGGCAACACAGTGAGACTCTATCTCAAAAAGCAAACAAACAAACAAACAAACAAGAAATACCACATTTTCTGGTCTCTTAGTGGTCCAGGTAGTATTGCTCATCACTAATAGTAATAAACTGAGCATATCTATGTGTCAATGGCTCTAAATTTTACCTGATGCCATTCATCCCTGTCTTGCCCTGGATTGGAGCTGGAAAGTAAGAAAGGTCAGGGACAGTGAGGACTGATGCTGACACATCTGCTTTATACCCCCACCCCCATGCATGGACCTGCTCCGTGTGAGGCACACTTGTAAGTGATGAGTGTTTGCAGCCTGCTTCCCTCCTCTGAAAGCTCCAGGACTACTTGAACTGCACATCTTCCTGCTGAAAGGCAGTAAGAGCAGATTTGTGATGTACAATTTTCCTGATTAGTTGAAGAATAGATATGGCGTATTCATACAAAAGCAGGGTTGCCACCAAAAACGAATCTAATTAGCTAAATAAATAACACTAGGGTCTCATTGCCTGCAGCCTTTCCTTTATTGAATTATTAATGCTGTGTCCCCCTCCCCACCCCCAGAATAGCAGCAGCTAATGACTGATTTGCCTCAGGTGGTTAATATTCTCCAATCAGTTGTAAATTGCTCCAAGGAATTACTATGCTATGTTATAGCTATATTATTTGCTCAGCCTTCAAAACAACTTTGGATTCAGGGACATAGTAAAAAGTTAAGCTACTTTTACCCTCAAGAATATATTTTGTTGCTTTCCTTTAGTCTAAAACAGTGGTTTTTAACTGGGGGTGATTTTGCCCTCAGGGGACATCTGGCAATGTCTAGAGATGGTTTAGTTGTCACAACTTGCCCTTGTGTATGCTATTGCTGTCAAGTGTGCAGTGGCCAAGGATGCTTCTGAATGTCCTATAATGCACAGGAAAGCCCCCGGCAACAGAGAATTATCTGGTCCCAAATGTCAGCAATGCTGTGGCTGAGAAACTTTGGTTTAAACAAGGAGAAAAAAAGGAACATTTATCAGAGGGTTTCTTAGGTGGGCATTTCATTCATTTTTTCGAGAAGTATTTTGTGAGCACCTGTTATACTTATGTATTACCTCTACCCTCATAGAGGTCATGTGTGTGATCATCAACCTCCTCTCCCTGCAGCCTTCTCTTACCAGCACCCTCCGGTGATGCTAGTGAGGGAGTGACCATCTCCAGGGTGCCTCCCAGCCTGAGGTCCTCCTCCAGTGAACAAGTTATATTCATGATTCTTGATGGGGAAATAGAGCAAAGATTTCCCTTGTTCTGAATTCCTGGTATGAAGTGAGAATTAATACCCAAAGAAGATTTTATTCCTTACCACAAATGCCCCACATCATATTGTGAATAATGACCACTTCCATTTC
This sequence comes from Cacajao melanocephalus, assembly GCA_963573385.1. Lineage (NCBI taxonomy): Eukaryota > Metazoa > Chordata > Mammalia > Primates > Pitheciidae > Cacajao > Cacajao melanocephalus. The sequence goes on along the minus strand of CAUYLG010061513.1, from coordinate 2,425 downwards.
TGGATTAAGTCCAGGACATTTTATGTACATTCTTTCTACCCACACAACATTCCTACACGGTAGATGTTATTACAGACGAGGAACCTGACAGTCTGTCGCTCCAAGTGGAACACTTAAAAGCTGCAGAGCCTACACCCATGGCTTTGCTTTGCCCTCCATCCCTTATTGTAGAGAGGTTCTGCTATTTTCTTTCTTTCTTTTTTTTTTTTTTTGATAGACAGGGTCACACTAGGTTGCCCAGGCTGGAGTGCCATAGCAGTCATAGCTCACTGACCTCAAACTCCTAGGCTCAAGTGATCCTCCTGCTTCAGCCTCCTGAGTAGCTAGACCTACAACCATGTGTCACCATGTAGATTAGTTTGTTTTCACACTGCTGTAAAAAACTACCTGAGATTGGATAATTGATAAAGAAAAGAGGTTTAATTGGCTCACAGTTCTGAATGACTGAGGAGGACTCAGGAAATTTACAATCATGATGGGAGGTGAAGGGGAAGTGAGGCATGTCATACATGGTGGCAGGAGAGAGAGAGGGCAAGTGCCACACTTAAACCATCAGATCTTGTGAGAACTCACCCACTATCACGAGAACACCATGGGGGAAACTACCCCAATGATTCAGTCACCTCTTACCAGTTTCCTCCCTTGACATGTGGAGATTACAATTTGAGATGAGATTTGAGTGGGGACACAGAGCCAAACCATATCATCCCACCCCTGGACCCTCCTAAATCTCATGTCTTCCTCACATTTCAAAGCACAATTATGCGTTTTTCTCAAAGTCCAGACTCTTTTCAGCAATAACTCAAAAGTTTAAGTCTAAAGTCTCATCTGATACACGGCAAGTCCCTTCCACCTATGAGCCTGTAAAATAAAAAGCAATTTAGTTACTTCCAAGATACAATGGGAGTATAGGCATTGGGTAAATGCTGTCATTCTGAAAGGGAGAAATGACAGCATTTCTCCTACAGGGAGAATGCAAGTCCTAAACTGAGCAGGACAACCATTAAATCTGAAAGCTCCAAAATAATCTCCTTTGACTCCATGTCTCACATCCAGGGCACACTGATGCAAGGGGTGGGCTCCCAAGCACTTGGGCAGCTCTGACCCTGTGGATCTGCAGGGTATAGCCCCTGCAAGTTCATTCCCTGGCTGACAATGAGTACTTAAAGTTTTCCAGGTACATGGTGCAAGCTGTTTGTGGATCTATCATTCTGGGGTCTGGAGAATAGTGACCCTCTTCTCACAGCTCTACTAGGTAGTGCCCCAGTGGGGATTCTATGTAGGGACTTCAACCCCACACTTCCCCTCTGCATTGCCCAAGTAGATGGTCTCCCTGAGGGCTCCGCCCCTGTAGCTGACTTATGCCTTGACATTCAGTTGTTTCCATATATCCTCTGAAATACAAGAGGACATTCCCAAAACTCAACTCTTGTTTTCTGCACACCTGCATGCTGAACACCATGTGGAAGTTGCCAAGTCTTGGGGTTTGTACCATCTGAAGCAATGGCCCAACCTGTACCTTGATCCCTTATAACCATGGCTGTAGCTGGAGTAGCTGGGATACAGGGCATCATGTCCCAAGGTTGCACAGAGCAGCAGGGCCCTGGGCCCAGGCCAAGAAGCCATTTTTCCCTCCTGGGTCTCCAGGCCTGTGATGGGAGGAGCTGCCAGGAAGATCTCTCTGAAATGTCCTGAAGACATTTCCCCATTGTTGCTTATGCAAATTTCTGCAGCTGGCTTGAATTTCTTCCTATGATTTTTTTTTTTTTTCCTACTGCATAGTCAGGCTGCAAAATTTCCAATCTTTTATGTTCTGCTTCCCTTTTAAATATAAGTTCTAATTTCAGATCATCTCTCTTTTTCTTTTAATATATTATTTTTTTAAATTTATTTTTTTATTGCATTTTAGGTTCTGGGGTACATGTGAAGAACATGCAAGATTGTTGCATAGGTACACATGTGGCAGTGTGATATGCCTTCCTCCCCTTCACCTATATCTGGCATTTCTCCCCATGCTATCTCTCCCCAACTCCCCACCCCCTGCTGTCCCTCCCCTATTTTCCCTCAATAGACCCCAATGTGTAGTGCTCCCCTCCCTGTGTCCATGTGTCCTCATTGTTCAACACCCGCCTATGAGTGAGAACATGTGGTGTTTGATTTTGTGTTCTTGTGTCAGTTTGCTGAGAATGATGGTTTCCAGGTTCATCCATGTCCCTACAAAGGACACGAACTCATCGTTTTTGATGGCTGCATATGCCAGTCTATCATCGATGGGCATTTGGGTGGGTTCCAGGTCTTTGCTATTGTAAACTGTGCTGCAATGAACATTCATGTGCATGTGTCCCTACAGTAGAAGGATTTATAATCCTTTGGATATATACCCAGTAATAGGATTGCTGGGTCAAATGGAATTTCTATTTCTAGG
>CAUYLG010061512.1:0-27308 GCA_963573385.1 Cacajao melanocephalus | reverse complement strand
CCTGAGACACTGTGTGCCTGGGTGTGTGTTCCTATGTGTGTACCTATGTGTGTGCCTGTGCCTGTGTGTGTGCCTATGCGTGTGCCTGTCTGTGCCTGTGTCTGTCCCCGTGTGTGTGCCTGTGCCTATGTGTGTGCCTGTATGCGTGCCTGTGTGTGTGCCTGTGCCTGTGTGTATGTTCCTGTGTGTGTGTGCCTGTGTGTATGTGCCTGTGTGTGTGTGCCTGTGTGTATGTGCCTGTGTGTGTGCCTGTGTGCCTGTGCCTGTGTGTATGTGCCTGTGCCTGTGTGTCTGTGCCAGTGTGCGCCTGTGCCTGTGTGTGTATCTGTGTGTGTGTGTGTGCGCCTGTACCTGTGTGCCTGTGCCTGTGTGCCTGTGCCTATGTGCCTGTGTCTGTGTGTGTGCCTGTGTGTATGTGCCTGTATGTGTGCCTGTGTGTGTGTGCCTGTGTGTATGTGCCTGTGTGTGTGTGCCTGTGTGTATGTGCCTGTATGTGTGTGCCTGTGTGTGCGTGCCTGTGTGTGTGCCTGTGTGTGTGTGCCTGTGTGTGTGCCTGTGTGTGTGTGCCTGTGTGTATGTGCCTGTGTGTGTGCCTGTGTGTATGTGCCTGTGTGTATGTGCCTGTGTGTGTGCCTGTGTTTTTGTGCCTGTGTGTGTGCCTGTGTGTGTGTGCCTGTGTATTTGTGCCTGTGTGTGTGTGCCTGTGTGTGTGCCTGTGTGTATGTGCCTGGGTGTGTGCCTGTATGTGTGTGCCTGTCTGTGTGTGCACGCATGATCGCCTGTGATGTGCCATGTGCCCTGGTTTGCTAAGAATTCCTCATAGAGAGTGTGCCTGGGGGAAGCCACACACATCAGAGCTCTCTCTGGCTTCCTGCAGCCTCCTTCATTTGAGAATGAAGATTTTCTTGTCTGTGTGTTTCTCCCATCCCTGGGCTGCTGCTGGCAGCTGACTGTAGAGTTCTCATCTTAAAGGACAGAGAGAAGTGGCCCTTCAGAATAATTTGAGCCCCTCTTCAGGAAACTCTGGTTCTCTTTTGAAACTAAGCCAGGGAGGAGCAAACGGCCAAGGAATTCACAATCCTGTCTGGGACTTTTTGTTTTCCTCTTTGAAGAAATATGAGCTCTTTTGATTGCTACTAAAGTGATGCTTAGCCATTCTACAGTGACAGCTTCTCCCTCTGCATCTGTTATATGGGGCATGCTACTAAAAATGTTTTAAGAACTTTGATTTCAAAGCCTTGGCATCTCCCTTGAAGAAATCAGAGACACGAAAAATCTAAATTTGTGGTCACTGCATGCGACAGATTATGAAGTTTATTCCTTCAGCAAACATTTATTAGGTGTCTACGCTGCACATGATGCTGGAAATACCCACAGAGTCCCCACCCTCATAGAACTTTGGTTCTAAATAGGAGAGAAATAAAATGCACTACTAAATCAACTCAGTTGTTGCAGATCGCCATGAACAGATCCCTCCCCTCCCACCCCGACCTGGAAGCCATTGAAGGGCTGGGGTATTCTGCTGAAAGTGGGTCTTTAAGGTGCTGGCAGGTATCTGTGCTGGGGAGAATATAGAACAAGTTGATGTGGTTTAGTGAAGAGAGGGTACTTAGCTTGGGTAGGCAGGGAGGGCCTCTTTGCAGAGGGGACCTTGGAGCTGAGAGCTAAGTGACAAGCAGGCAGCTTACAAAGATCTGAGAGGAAAGAATTCTAGGCAGAGGACCCAGTCAGTGCAAAAGTGCCAAGTTGGGAATGAGCATGGTGGGTTCCAGGAGCAGCAGGGAGGCTGGTGTAGCTGGAGTATGGTGCTTAAAAGGGACAGCAGTAAGACACAAGGTCAGATTGCTGGGCGGGGGCCAGTTCATATAGAGTCTTGTAGGCTATGGAAAGGAGTTTGGATTTTATTCCGTTAAGCAGACTTCATTTGTGTGAACTAACAAATGATGTTTGAATTCAGAAAATGAGATGGAGTATGGTCGTATTTACAGGTGGCTCTCAAAACAAAATTTTCAAGCATCAAGTTAATAAAATTTTGATAAATGTAATATCCTTAACGGAAGGCAGTGTGGTCTCTTTATATGAGATGTGGCAACTGAGTGTAATGATCACCAAGGTTAAGTTTCAGCACTGAGATTTCTTAGCTGTGTGACTTTGGATTGGTCATCTACTATTTTTGAGCCTGTTTCCTTATCTGCCTTGTGAGGATAATAGTTTCCTTACAGGGCTGTTGTGAAGATGGAAAGTGATAATGCCACAAATAATTATTTTATAAATTGGTGGGATGTAGCTGGAAACGTGTATTATTCCACTGAGAACTCTTCACTAAGGTACACTTTACTAATTAGGACCTTAGATTGCACCTAGAAGAGGAGATGACCACTGGAAATCATAAAGTTTTAAGCCTTAAAATATCCCAACTTCTGGAATATCAAAGAAGGCTATCTAACACCCCGCTTCATGACCTGAGAACCTCCAGCACACCTCCTTCCCCCAAAAGGCCTCCAGATATCTGACAGTGCCCTGTGACTAAAGGCTCACTTACAGCAGCAGATGCCAGCCCGTCAATGGCTTCCGGGTTGGGGTGGGAGGGATCTGTCCAGTGTGGGTCTATGAGAACCTAGGAATGCACTGAGGTCAGCATCCTGGAGCCAATCAACTCAGAGGCACCTGGAGCTCTCCAAAGTCCTGATCAGCTGGGGGTTCCCGAAATATTGCAGTTCTCTTTGAATCGATTTGTCTCCAATTGCATTGGTCTTTGAATTTGATTGTAGTTGCTGCATCTGGACTGAGTTTCAGTATGTGGGAAAATAACTACATTTGATATCAGGCAGACCTAAGTTGTATCCTCTAACCAGCTGGTGACCTTAACCACCTCAGCCTCCATTTCCTCATTTATAAAATGGGGGTGATAATACCTCTTTCTTTTTGCCTGTGTGGATTAAGAGCTAAAGGATTGAAAGAATCTAATACAATGCCAGACAAATATAGATGCTAATTAAATAGATGTGTATCTGCACAGGCAGTGAATGCTCAGAGCCTATTCTAGGCCAGGGTATTGGTAATGAGAACATGGACTCTGGGGTCCCTCAGACCTAGTTCAAATTCCAGCCCTGTTTTCTCACGGCTGTGAATGACTTAACCACTGTAAGACTCAGTTTTTGCATCTGTAAAATTGGGCTAATACTGCAGGCTCAATAGGGTCTAAGAGCTATAATTTAGTAAGTGCCCAATGGAAACTTATGGATTTTGATTATTATTATTTTTTTTAATTTTACTTTAGGTTCTGGGGTACATGTTCAGGTCATGCAGGGCTGTTGCATAGGTGCATACATAACCAGGTGGTTTGCTGCCTCTATTCCCCCTTCATCTATATCCAGCATTTCTCCCCATGTTATCCCTGTCCACCTTCCCCCATGACTTTCCTTTCATTTTCTTTTAAAAATAGAATTGAATTTGACATCCATCTTTAACCTGATGGCAGGTTTATGATGCTTCCCTGAGCCCCATTAAAAGAGATTGCAACTGTTCTGGGCATAGTGGTTCGTGCCTGTATTCCCAGCACTTTGGGAGGTCAAGGCAGGTGGATTGCTTGAACCCAGAAGTTTGGGACCAGTCTGGGCAACATGGCAAAACCTCATCTCTATAAAAATTAGCCACACATTGTGGTGGTATATACCTATAGCCCCAGCTACTCAGGAAGCTGAAGTGGGAGGATTGATTGAGCCTAGGAGGTTGAGGCTGCAGTGAGCCATGATTGTGTCACTGCACTCCAGCCTGGGCAACAGAGCTAGACTCTGTCTCAAAAAAAAGCTGGGAGAGGGGACAGTAAATGGGAAGCAAACAGTCATGTTTCAGGGTGGCAGTGGGAAATGAAATGAAAGCTAACTTGTGTTTGGGTTGAGCAGACAAGGCCACTGTGGGAACACCATCACTCTCAGGTGGGGTGGAAGAGGCGTGGCCACGGGTGTTTCATGTTCATGATTACAAGAAAAAGATCCATTCTCAGAAGGGACAAGGCCCTGGAGATATGGGAGAAAAAGAAATGTCTGCAAGGTTTATTACTCAAGTTTTCATTTTCGATGAGAAAGAAGGAGGACATGCTGGACCTTTGCATGCCTGGAACTTTTCTAACAGAAAAGCACAAACCTGGGACGCGCAGAGTCTCTGTGGGGCAGAAAGGAAGGGGCATGGGTATGGGAGTCCCCCAGGCTTGGCCTCTGATCCCTGCTCCACCACATAGCTGAGTGACTTTATTTATGTTTGACTTATAATTATAGATAATTTCAAACATATTGAAAAAATCTTGTCTCATCTCTCTGCCATCCACTTCCCTTCTTTTTGTATTATAGGGAGGCAAATCAGCCCAGGGGCATTCAGTATCCACCTCTCTTAGTCCTGGCCTCCTAAGCTGCAAATTGGGGATGGTAGAGATACCAAAAGCACTGAGAAGATGCAGGAAGAGAAGGATCAAGTCTTTACCATGGCTGTTCTCTGTGTCTGTGAGTTCCCTCTTCATTTCAGCCTTCCACATGCTTGATCCCTGGACCAGTGCAGGCCTCAGATATCCTCTCCACCTTGAGGTCCTCTGATCTGCTTCCTGCTCAAATTTAGCCTCTGCATGCAGACCCACCTTCTAGAATTTGACCACTATTATTCTAGATGCCCCTCACCTTTGGGTATCTTGTCTCAGTCCCTCTGGTCTGCCCCGATCCCTGGCTGATGAAGATGCCTGGTCATCTTCAACTGAATTGAAGGTCAGCTGAAGGTCAGGAAACAGGTATTTCTGGGGCACTACTTAAATGGTCTTCAGCAGTGCAAGCCTAAGCTCCCTCGTCTGGGATCATACCAATTTAGTGTTATAAAGTGCTTTGCAAACTTGAATTATCAAGGCTGTTAGAATTCTTGGCATTGTGCTATTCATCCCTTTTGAAGCAAGTATTATAGGAGAGGATTATAGCCATTGAGGAGAACAGAAATGGAGCAATAGGAGAAGCTGAGATCAAGGAAGGATGTGTTTTTAAGACAGGTAAGCACATGCCATGCTTTGAAGTGGTAGATCCATGGATCCTTTGAGTGATCCAGTGGAGAGAAGCACGAGGGATGATTTGGTGGGGAGAGAGCAGGGGCAACACTGCAGTGAGCTCTGTGCAAAGCTTTGTTCTCAGTGATCTTTGGTCTCAGAGGCCTGGGGGTCAGCTAGTGTGTTTGAACCTGATCATTAAATCAGTGGGACCATTGGAGAGTTTTGAGCATGGGGTTGGCGTACTCATGCCTGCTGTATGGAGGACAAATTGATGGCGGTAAGTCCACTTGAGAAGACCCACAGAGTGTGTTGTGGAACAAAGAAGTAAAAGGGGCTGTGTGTGCTCTGCACTGAATCCCCAGTGCCTGCACTGACTAAGGAGTCAATGACACATTCATGGAAGACCTGTTTATAGTGCTTCAGGGACGTCCACTGTGGGGGGATAATTCATGGTGGAAAGTCCAGGACAGATCTTCTTCTCAGAAGGGTGAGTTGACTTAGGGATCACCAGCACTGTGATTATTCCAGTTGTGGGCAAGCAGGGCATTGCTGAGGTAAAGCATATGTAGACCAGGAGTTATAAGCTCACATACCTACAGGGACAGGGCATGGGGACAGGGAGGTGCTTTTGAGCCTTCAACAGGAAGTTCTCACCTGGTGTCGCCACTCCCCTTCTTGTAAAGTGTGGGGACTAGGAGGTCAGGGAGCCCAGGAGCTGAGGCTTGTATCAGTGGACGTGATCAGCTGGCCTTTGAAACTTGGTCCTCAGCCCCCAAGTCTTGAAGGCACATGCATGGGTGCACATGCTTCAGGCTCTTCCTCCACGCTGATGTTGTGAGCACAACTGGCCTCCTTCCTCTTCAAGGGTTTTATTAGGCAGGGAGAGTGCCTTGGGTCAGGAGAACCCACAGAAATCCATTGCTCCCATGGCCCTAGGCAGCCACTGACAGCAGTCTCCCGCTAAGAACCACACAGAGTGAATCCAAGGGCAGCTGTGCCTCCTTCTCCACATTGAAGGGGAAAGGCTGGGCTGCCATGCAGGGGAGGCAGGCACGTATTAGCCCTAGGCAACCCAGAGAAGGAAGCAATGGCCCAAGGGGGGTGACCCTGGAGCCTTTAGCAAGGCTAAAGGACACTCTAGAAGGTTTTTATTTTATTTTTAAAAATTAAGAAACAATTTTCATACAGGAAAACACACCCCTTTTAGTGTACAGTTCTGTGAGTTCTGACAAATGCATACAGTTATGTAACCACCACCCTAATCAAGGCACACAGTAGTTCCATTACCCGCCCCCACATTTCTCCGCCATCACTTTGTGGTCAACCCTTTTCTCTCCTCCAAATCTCTGGCAATCACTGATCTGTAGATTTGCCTTTTCCATAATACCATTGAAAAATTGAATCATATCAAAAATCATGTCATATCAACATAAGCTTTGGGCCTTGCTTCTCTCAACACAGCGGCTAGAGATCCAATTGCATGTATCAGCAGTCGCTTGCTTTTTCTTACTGAGCAGCAGTCCGTGAGAGGGGTGTACCAGAGGTAGTTTATCCATTCATCACATCGTCCACTGAGCGACATTAGGACTGTTTTCAGCTTGGGGTAATGATGAATAGAGCCACCTTAGTTTTTGTGTGTGAAATAAGTTTTTGTTTCTCTTGGGTAAATGCCTAGGGGTGGGGTTGCTGTGTCATATGGTAGGGTTATGTTATAACTTATGAGAAACTGCACAAACTCTTTTTCAGAGTAGGCATTACAATTTTACTTTCCCACCAGCAACAGATGAGAGTTCCAGTGGTTCCACATCCTCACCTGCACTTGAAATTGTTGGCAGTGTTTAGTCATTCTCATTATTACTTTAGCCATTCTGACAGGTGTTAGGGACTTTTCCAAGTACCTCCTAAGTGCTGGACACTGAGCTAAGTGCTCTAAGCATATGATCTCATCAAGGGCTGGATCTATGATGCCATTTGGAAAACTGAGGTCCACAAGAGTCTCTGAGATCCTGTGGGACAAGGGTTGGTCCTGTGTTTGGACACGTGATTGCCTGATCCAAAGCAGAGCCTGTCCTGCAGCGGCATTCTTTAGGGACAGCGTTAACATACGCTCACAAGGCAGCAGAACTGGGTTCAGTGACAGGCTCATCTCTTCCAGTGTTCCAGCACAGCCATTTCTAACCTGTCTCCTCTGATGGGCTGTCAGCCCTCTTCGGGGCTGTGCCTTAGTCATCTCCATATCTCCAGGCCTGGGAAAGTCTCAACAAAAGTTTACTAATGAACTCACTAATGAACAAGCCTATGGAGAGACCAAATTCTACAGTGGGTCTCTATCCTTCTGGGACTCTGACAGCCTTTCTGGGCTACTCCCTTTATCCCCTAGAGAGAGGATGGGCAAATGTGAGTGGCTGGAGATCAGGAGGACCAGGCCAAGGGTGTACAGCTCTTCCAGCGACATCTCAAAGGAAGCCCACCCTGACCCACCGCCACCCACGGGTCCAGGTCCTCCCAGTGACTAGAAACCCAGAGCCAGATGCACCCCCACCCAGGTCTGTGGACTTTGTCCCCTTGTGGCTGCCCAGCTTATGCCCTTGAAAGATGTCAGGATCTGGGAACCTTGATACCAGCCCCAGATTCCTCCTAATATCTAACACACAGGCTCACACAGTATTGCCAGCCGCAGACAACTCTCTTTGAGAATCCAGCTGGAAATGAAATATAAAAGGGAGGCTATTTCCAGTTGGAGCTATTTCTAGTTCTTTTCTTCCTGAATTTCCAATCACTTAACCTCTCTGAGCCACACTTTCTTCATCTGTAAAAATGGGCATAGAAAACATCTCTACCTCTTAAGATTGTGGTAGAGACTCCGTGAAACAGTGCCCGTCAATCACTCAGCAAGGGAGCCCCAAAGGAAGTGCTGAGTGGGTGCTGGGTGAGAGAGATGTGGGCTGAGATCCTTTCCTCCAGAAATCCATGATTCTCTCCATTCTGGTGAATACTGGTGGAGTCGGGCTGGGTGAGGCCAGCCCAGAGATAGGCAGAGGAAGTGGTGCGCTCTTGTGTTCGCCTCTGAAGTGGAGTCAAGTGTATGACCTCAGTGCCCAGCTCTGGAACTGCTGCTGTGAATTGTGGACCAGGCAGCCATCAGAAGGTGTCTAGGGATGTGGAAGGGGTTCACAAATATTGGTGAGTGCCAACTTCTTGGCACTGGAGACAGCATACAGTATGACTGATCCTTTACAAACATTCTCTTTCCTCCTCTAGATCAGCAAGCCTCAGTAGGGCAACTTTTACCCACACTTACCCCTAGGGACATTTGACAATGTCTAGAGACTTTTGTCCATCACGACTAGAGAGGTGCTGCTGGCCTCCAGCGGGTAAAGGCCAACGCACAGGGCAGCCCCATATCCAGAATTTTCCAGGCGTAAATGTCAACTTCACAGTAAGATCCCAGTGCTGAGCACAGCACCTGAAATTCGGTGAACATGTGATAACTAATATTTGAATGAATTAATTTGCAAAAATACATTTTTATCCATAAATAAGTAAAACCCATGGGAGGGTGCTCCTCAGTGTACCAGTGGCATAAGGAGATTACTGAAGGTTCTTATTTTCCTCTATTTTTTTTTAATTCTCACTATGGATTTGTGTTGCTTATATAACAAAACTTTTATTTAAAGGAAGAAAACTCCAAATAACATTAGGAAGGCATAAAATGTGAACTGAGTATATCTGGTAATTACATTCATTCACTTAACCAATATTATTGATCTCTGGCTGTGTGCCAGGCTTGTTTCTAGGCACTAAGAGCATGACAGAAACACACACACACACACACACACACACACACACACACACACACAGAGAGAGAGAGAGAGAGAGAGAGAGAGAGAGAGAGAGAAACTTGCCCTCTTGGAGCTTATGTTCTAGCAAAAGGAGACAACAAAGAATTAAGCTAGGCCCAGCGTGGTGGCTCATGCCTGTAATCCCTGCACTTTGGAAGGCCAAGGAGAGCAGATCACTTGCACCTGTAATCCCAGCTACTTAGGAACCTGAGGCAGGAGAATCACTTGAACTGGGGAGGCAGAGGTTCGAGATCGAGCCACTGCACTCCAGCTCGGCTGACAGAGCAAGGTTGTGTCTCAGAAAAAAAAAAAAAGAACTAAACTAAACAACCTGTGTTTCTATCTATATATATATATATTGATACGGTCTCATTGTATCTCCCAGGGTGGAGTGCAGTGGTATAATCATGGCTCACTGCAGCCTGGACCTCCTGGGCTCAGCTGATCCTCCCACCTCAGCCTCCTGAGTAACTGGAACTAGAGATATGTGCCACCACACACAGCTAATTTTTTGTTTTATTTCTGTTTCTTTTTTTTTGGTACAGATGGGGTTTCACCATGTTGCCCAGGTTCTTCTCTAACTCCTCAACTCAAGCAAACCACCCACCTGCCTTGGCATCCCAAAGTACTGAGATTACAGGCTATGATATTTACAACACAGTAGATTATCTGGTGGTACTGAGTGTGTGAAGTAAACTAACTCTGGGTCAGGGCGAGATATGAGGGAGAATTGGGGAGGGCTGTGGAGCTGGTCAGGGGAGAGCCCACTGAGGATGTGGCATGTGAGCAGGGACCGGAGGAGAGCCGGGGAGTGGGGTGTGACAAAGGGGCTCAGTCTGGATGCCGGGTGTGTTTAAGCAAAATATGAATCACCTTCTCTGGATGGTCTCCAGCAAGCTTTGAGGAATGGCAGGAGTTCTTGCTTTGGAAATGCAATCCATCCAGATGCTCCCTCTGACCCCTCTGAGGAGAGGCTGGTGGCATGTTTCTAAGCCATGCCTCCCTCTGAGAAGGGGCCAGAAGGATGCACAGCCATTTAAAGATGGGATCCTCGTGGGTGAAAGTGAAGATTCTCTCGAGGAACCTCAGAGGTTCTCCCACCGGGTAGACAGACTGGTACCGAATCCCACCACTTCCCAGCTGTGTGATTTTGGGAAGGTCCTTTAAACTCTCTAAGCCTCAGTTTGCTCATTTGCAAAATGGCAAAAAATGAGACCTGCCTCTGGGGATGATGGAGACTCTGATGAGATGACCCAAGGAAAGCTCCTGGCCTGGAGCCTGGCACCTCAGGTGCTGGCAGGGTGCCCTTCCTTTCTCCTCTGTTCTGCTCCCAGCATCCTCCTCTCATTCTTGCTGATGACTTGAGTTAAGGGTCCTAGGTTACAGACATGGAACAATGGAGTCTCCAATTCCACTTTTTTCAAATCATAACAGAGCAAGGACATAGCTGGGTAAAAATGATGACGTCATGGCTTTGGTCAGAAGTAAACAAATACCACTATTTATCTCCTCTAAAAATATCTTTGACTAATAAAAATGACCCCTAAGGCGACAGCACTACAGGAGGGGGCACACAGCCTGGGTGAAGGCAGGGAGGAAATCAGTGTGTCAGCAGCTGTCGTTGAGCACCTACTCTTTGCCAGACAGGGTTCTAGATTGGAGAGAGAGGAGATACCCCATGAATAAACAGAGAGCTTGGAGAGTCTGTGTTCTCATGTAGCTTATATCTAGTGACAGAACAGAGGTAACTCGTAAGCAAATGGAGAAGTTAGTTTTGAGGGCACCACCAGAGTGGTGTGATGGAAAATGAGGAGGGGGAAAGCATTAGGAAGGGGGTAAGGGGAAGCCTCTGGTGCAGGAGCCCCGGCGCCAAGCTCTGAATCACAGAGGGAGGTAGACACATATCTTGGGGAACATGTTTCAGGTAGAGGGAATGGTGAGGGCAGAGGCCCCGAGCAGGAGCAAACTTGCATGTTGGTGAGACAGAAAGAAGGCCGGTAGAGAGGCAGAGGAGAAGCTGGAGAGGCGGGCAGAGTCAGGTCTTGCAGGCCAGCAAATGGAGCTCTCACTGGATCCTAATTACAGTGCAAACCATTGGACAGATTTGATCAGAGGTGTGGTGTGATCTGACCTGTGCTTTGGAATGATCCATCTGGCTGCTGTGTGGGATCCAGGCTACAGCAGGGCAGATGTGTGAGCCAGAGAGCTGCCGGCATCCAGACCGGAGGAGATGGCAGCTTGGACCTGGGTATGGCAGGGGAGGACAGGAAAGAGGTCAGATTCAGGATCTGTTTGGAGACAGCGACAGCAGGACTTGCTAAGTGCAAGGAGTACAGGAGCAGAGGGGTCTAAGAGAGCTTCCTGGGTTTTGTCTGAACAACTGGGAAGATGGTGGCCATTTGCTAAAGTGGGAAGCCCAGGGGAAGAAAAGGCTACACTGGGTGAAACTGTGTTACACTTGGGATGCCTGCTAGATATCCCACTGTGACACCGAGTAGGCAGGTGGATATTTGTGTCTGCAATCAGGAGTGAGTGCTGGGAAGTGGTGGAATGCGAAGTTAGGGCCTTAGCATTGCCCAGAAGTGAAAATAATTAAGACAGAGTTAAGACAGGAAGTTCGGGGAATGCAGCTCCTATGAGCCGTGGCTGGAAGGATATTCTGTGAATATCAATCACAGGCAAAATGTCCCTTTCCCTCTGGAAAGAGTGGGCAGCTCAGCTCTGTGGATGTTCAGGACTGTGACCTGTGCTTCTCCAGCACATGCAGTTCACCACCGGGTACGGAAGCGCCCATGGGTGTGAGGATGCACCTACAGAGAGCCAGGGTGGCACCTGTAGGACCTCCATGGTTGTAGGACGACACCTGTGGGCTGGGTCACGCCAGCAGGAGGAGAACAAGAAAGTTCCCAAGGTAAAGCCCTGTCTGAGCTCAAACCTCATGTTCCAGGGAATAAGCTGGACTGCAGGTGCTCTCGCTGCCTTGCGGGAAATGCCTCCGCAGCCTCATCCCCTGCCTGTTCTCCTGCCAAGCTGGCCTCTGCCTCTGTCCTCTGCGTTCTTTCCTTCCTTGAGCTTTCCTAGAGCCCCTGCCTCTGCCCCTCCCACCCCATCTCCACCTGGGCAGCTCCTACTCTGCCTCAAGTCCAAGCTGAAAGCTCCCTTCCTAGCAAGTTTCTTTGGCTTAATAAACACCATCCCTTCAGACTGTCCCTTGCAGGAAGGCAGCGGCTATGTCTGCCTCACTTGCTACAGTGCTCCCAGGGCCCAGAAAGCAGCAGCCACCTGGCCAGTGATGACTGCCTTGAATTTGCCAAGGAGCTGTCATCAGAGTCCTGGGCACAGCATTCTGTTTGCTTTCCAGTCTTTGTTGAGTTGTTGCTGATGGTGGGAGGTCGGCGTCCCCTGTAACTCCCTCCCAGTGCCATGACAAGACACTGAGCCTCTGCATTTGTATTGGCCCCTGGCAGTGTGAAACAGGGTACAACCCACAGGCAGCAGACCTGGGTCAGTCCAAACCCACCAGATACAAATCCTGTTCATTCCATAACATCCTAAGGCCATACTTTTCTCGTCTGTAAATTGGGAGTCATTAATTCCTTCACAGCGGGGAATAAATGGATCACATTTGCAAAGTTTCCTTACATTCATGAAGTATATTTAAAACAACTTGCATCTTTTGCAGTCAGCCACCTGAAATGATAAATTCCTGAATGAAATATGGGATCAGGGCGTGGAGCCTAAGATCCCAGCACTCTCCCACTGGGTGAATGAGAGAGGTCCCAGGTAAAGGACCTAAACCTGCTCAGGCTAGGAAAAGTAGGGCTTAGGGTCAAGGAACCAGCTTTTCCTTTATGAGGCACTGTTTGGATATAGTGCAAGGTAGGTGGAATACTCCACCGGCACCTTATTGGGAGTTGGGGAAGGACTGAAAGAAATAATTTGTTTGTGGGCAGGCTCTCATTTTTGTTGTTCCCTAAGCACTTGGGCATCAACATTTCACTACAACTGCAAGCATCAAACAAAATGCAATTCTTCCCAGCCATGGGACTTCGAGGTGTCAGGGCCAACATATCACAGCCTCTTTGCAAAGGCTTCAAGATGCTGCACAGTCTTAATCATATCATGCGCTCCTTTTGCCCAACAGTTGAGCGAACCGAGGTCGTGATGAGAAATGCATAAGAACCTTCTGAAAGAAAGCAAATGCAGGAAGCAGGTGCTTGATTTAAAAACAAGCAAATTTGTTAGAGATCGAGGGCCTGCTTCTGACATAGAAGTTCAGCTGGGTTTTATGACTAGTTGTTAAACATTTATTAAGTACCTACTGTGTGCTGAACACAGTGCCAGGACAGAACTGCCAGGGTGAGTGATCCATGCTGCTGGTAGATGCAGGATGCATTGTATCAGCCGGAGCTATGCAGTGCGGCTTTCCTCGATGTCTTGCCTTTTTCTCCCTCTGACTCCCAGCCAGTCCCCTGGTAGCCCATCATACTCCAGGGCCCTGCCCTTCTCCTTGATCACCAGGCTCAGCCCCCTCTGGGACTCTGCACTATTTTCTCTGCCTCCAGCACTCTTCCCAGATCTTACTGGCTCCTCCCTCTCATTCCATTCTCGGCTCAAATATCACCTCCTCCGAGAGGCCCTCCCTGCCTGCCTGCAGACCTTCTGCCCCTACCACAGGTGCAGGAGTCTCTCTGTCCCACTTTCTTATTTTCTCCAAAGCACATATAACTCTGCAGTGATCTCAATAGTTTATTCATCTTCATGTTCATCATCGGTCTCCCCACTGGGACGTCAGCCCCAGAGCCCATCCCTAGATGGTTGCAGTGCAGGCGGGTAGCAGGTGTCCCTGTGCGTTTGTTGAAAGAAAGAAGATGTAGAACCTCTCCCTAAGGACCCCCAGTCCAGACAGAAGCAGACAGAACAATGGCTGTCAACTTGGGTGTCGAATCAACGACTTGCAAGGTCTGTCTCCAACTCTCAGCCATCGACATCCTCAACAGCCCCTGCAGCAATTCTGGCCAACAGCACCAGAGCCCAGGTCCCCCGAAAAAACAACGACCCCAAAACTTAGGATTTCTCTCCGGACCTGGTTGCCACACAGTGCTGCTTTGGAACAGGGAAGGTATTTTTAAATGTTCTTGCAAGTGCCAAAGTATGTCTTGTTAAAAATAAGGTTTGTGTTCATTGAAATGCCGTTCAGGTTCGCCACTCTGCCGCAGTGTTTAAATTAACCACATTGCGCGCCCAGCGAATTCCGACCAGTGTGGGAATCATTTGGGGCGAAAAAGTTGAGAGCTGATATTTGCTGAAGTTGGATCTTATTTGTGCTCTGTGTTTACCTAACAAACCCTTCTCTAGCACTTACTCTGTGCCAGGCACTGTTCGATGTGCTTTGCAAATATCAGTGCCTTCAGCCCCCACGTGAGCCCATCATGGTCCCCATTTTACAGATGAGGAAAGTAAGTCATGGAAAGTTAAATCACTTGACCAGGGGTAGATGGATTGTGCCCTTGGGGGGAGTTTTTGCCGACATTTTGGCCACAGAGAAGACATTGTTTCTAACCAGCCCTGCGAAAATCTATGCACTTTCACTTATGTCCTTTTTAGGGAATTCAGAATTCCTTGCGATGCCTAGTGAGGAATTTCCTGCAGCATTTCTCTTCTCCTCCTGCCTGTGGATTTGGCAGCCTCTTGGGACCCTGCAGATGAATCGTCCACAGGCATCATTTTTGGAGTGTCTTTCTGCAGTTCCCCTTCACCCTGGCTGCCGGCCAGCCCTCCCCGGCTGGCTCGTGCCCCTGCCTTGCCCCAGTTGTCTGGCCAACCCTTCTGGATTTCCTTCGTGGGCTCTTCCAGATCTCTCATCTTACCATCCCCGCCATCCGGCTAAATCTCCTCTCCCTGAATGACTCAGCTCAGATACTGCCTCTTCCCAGAGCCTTGCAGGGCTCCTCTGGCCCCATTTACCCTCATCTTCAGAACTTCTCTTGCACTTGTGGAATCTACTTGCATTGTGCAAGCTAGTCTTGTTGTGTTTGCAACAGAATCTGTTGCAGAATTATAGGGATGTGGCATGGTGGGTTCAAATCCTGGCCCTGCTGCCTACTGGTTGCATGACCTTGGGCAAGTCCCATCCTCTCTGGGCTTCAATTTCCACATCCATGAAATGGGCATAACAGTAGTCCCCAAGCTCCTGTAGGGTTGTTGTGAAAATGTGACGAAATAATACATGAAAAATCTCATAGCCTATACTTAATCTATGACAGGGGTCAGCAAACTTCTGTAAAAGGCCAGATTAAATATTCCAGGCCTTGCAAGTTGGATGACTCCTGTCACAATCATTCAACTTTGCTATATAGTATGTGAAAACAGCCATGAACACACATAAATGAATATGACGGTATTCAAATAAAACTTTATTTACAAGTGATCGAAGCCTGCTGTGGCCACAGGCTGTAGTTGGCCAGCCCCTGGTCTGTGGAGAAATCTATGTGATCTCTGAAGTGCTATAAAAGATCAGAGAAGAGAGAGTTTGTGCCCTGCTCTTAGGCAGGAAAGTTTCTGTGAAGAAGAACAAGGCGTGGGAGCAGGGAGACAGGGAGGGGGAGGCAGGGAGGAGGGGCTGCGGACAGGGATAAGGCCCAAAGATGAGGAAGCGGAGGAGGGTGGTAAGGGAGGAGCCGCACTGAGCATTGCGCAGGGGTATCGTGGGAAGGGCCGGAGGTGTCGGTTGGGACCAGGCCAGGCTGACCTTACATGTCACGCTTATCCACAGAATCACTGCTTCCCTCATGTAACAAGTATTTGCTGAGCACCTACTATGTGCCATACACTCTTCTGTGTGCTGAGGCCATAAGAAAAGCAAGACACACAGAAACCCCTGCCCTCGTAAGAGCTTCGGTTGCAGTGGAGCAAGGAAACTGAGGCCCAGAGAGGCTAATGACTCCCCCAGGGTCACGATGCTGGTACACAAGTGTTCTTTGGTTTTTGGAGCATTCCGCATTTCCTACTGATATGTTAAGATGAGCACAGGATTTGGGGCCACACTGACCAGGATTTGAGTCTCGTCCCCCTGCCATCCAGCCCTGTAACCTGTTGTGAGCCTCAGTTTCTCTGCCTGTACCTGGTCCATGATCCACACTCCCACTGTTGATGTAGGATGACTGGAAGAGAGCCTGTCAGTGGGTGAGGCCTCAGCCCATCCCTGCCATTAGAGCCCCCGGGTCACTGCATTCTGAGTCCCTTGGGCCTGTCTGCAACCAGGGTGCTCAGAACTCTTACCTGCCAGGAGGTGTTAGAAACTTTTTCAAGCCAAATGGAGTCACTTGTGCTATGTTCACGGAAGGGAGGGGCAGCACTTTTGAGGCCCACCTTCTGGGTCTGTTTGTTTTGTTTTGTTTTCGAGACTTGAGTCTCACTCTGTCACTCAGGCTGGAGTGCAGTGGTGCGATCTCAGCTCACTGCAACCTCCGCCTGCCAGGTTCAAGTGATTCTCCTACCTCAGCCTCCTGAGTAGCTGGGATTGCAGGCTTGCACCACCATGCCAGGCTAATTTTCATATTTTTTAGTAGAGATGGGGTTTTGCCATGTTGGCCAGGTTGGACTCCATCTCCTGACCTCAGGTGATCTGCCTGCCTCGACCTCCCTTTGGTTGAGCATCCACTAGGAGCGGAACACATGGTTTTCTTTAGTCCCATTCTCAAAACTTCCCTGGGAGCTAAGTCTGGTCCTCCCCATCCCTCCCACATGGCTCACTCTTTCTTTCTCTCATTAAGTAAAACTGCACAGTATAATGAGCAAACCTCAAGTGCACTCCTGGGTGAATTTTTACCTCTGTTTCTGCATGCATGACTACCACCCAGATCCAGCTGCAGCATGTTGCCACCTCCCCAGGAGGCCACCGCCCCTTCCCAGTGGATCCCTCCTTGCCCTCCAGAGGAGACCACTGCTCTGACTGTCACCACAGTAGATTAGTTTCACCTACTCTGGAACCTCATAGCAATGGAATTGCACAGTGTGTTCTCTTCCTGCCTGGCCTATTTCACTCAACATTGTGAGATTCATCCATGCGCTCCAGGTGTCAATGGTCCATTCTTTTTCAGGGCTGTGTAGTATTTCATTGTCAGACTCATCACAAGTTGTTCATCTGTTCTCTTATGGGTGGGCATTTGAGTTGTTTCCAGTCTTAAGCAATTATGAATTAAGTCTCTATGAATATTTGTGTACAAGTCTTTGGTGGACATATATTTTTATTTCTCTTATGTGGAGTGAGATTGCTGGGCCATAGGGTAGGTGTAGGTTTAGCTTTACTTGAAACTGCCGAAACTTTTTTCCAAAATAGCTGTTCCATTTCATACTCCCACTGGCAACAATATGAGAGCCTCTGTTAATCCACGCCCCCAGAAACACTTGGTACAGTCAGTCATTATAGGTTTCACCACTATGATGGGTGTGTGATCATACCCATTTCATAGAAGCAGAAACTGAGGCTCAGAGATGCTGAGCCCCTTGCCCTGGAATCTAGAGCCTAGATCACAGAGTTACTGATGACAGAGCCAAGACTTGGACTCTGGGACTTTGGATTTCGACACTGTTTCATAGCCATAGTTAGAGTCACAGAGCTCATGGGCAGAATCAGAATGTCAGCAATAGTTATTAATGTTTTCTGCACACGAAGTGGATGGTTGAAAACCATCAGCAGCAGTGTTGGGCCAGGCTCCTGGTCCATGGACTCTCAGCTCAGTGCTCATCCTCCTCCGGCACAGTGCCTCAGGTTCCCTCCGGCATCCCCAGGGAGATCCCAGGCTCCCTGGTAACCCTGCCATTCCGAGTCACACTGCCGGGAATGCGTCCCCATGAGCTTGCCAAGAAAGATTATTCTTTTGGGAGCTGGCAGGTCACCATCTACATTTTGCAGCCCAGGGCCTTCTCAGAGTCCCTGTCCCAGGGGCCCTGCTGTCCCCAAGGGCACTGATTGTTCCTCTCAGGAAAACAACTCGTTCTGAGGTTGGGAGATGAATGAGGATGATGGAGCTTCAGGAGACTCCTGCTTGGCCCCAGCGCAGTCTATGGTTTCTGCAGCCCTGGAATCCCCTCATGGTCTTGGGGATTAAAGTTGAGACAGAGGACACCAGAAGTCTGAGATCATATACCAGCTCTGCTCCTGTCTTGCTGGGTGACATTGGGAAAGCCACCTCCTATCTCTGAACCCTTGTCACTTTCCATACATGGAGAGACTGGATAAGAAGCCAGGAATCTCGGCTGGTGTATGGAGTCCCGCAGCCTCCCAGGATTCCCTGTGGCAACTCGTCAGTTTTGCCACACCTGTTGGCCCCCCAGCCTAGTGATTCTCAAGTCCTAAGGTGCATGTGATTCTCCAGGGATCCTGCTAACTGCAGATCTGGCTCAGTAGATCCAAGATGGGATCTGAGTGCCTGGACTTCCATCAAGCTCCTAGGTGACAATGAGGCTGCTGGCCCGAGGACCTTTAAATAATCACTCTGAACCTTTAAATAAGAATTCTCATCCAGGTGTGGTAACTCATGCCTGTAATCCCAGCACTTTGGGAGGCCTGGGCAGGAGGATTGCTTGAGCCCAGGAGTTCAAGATCAGCCTGGGCAACATAGTGAGACGCCATCTCTACAAAAAAATTTAAAATTACCTGGGAATGGTGGTGCCATACCTGTAGTTTCAGCTACTCAGGAAGCTGAGGTGGGAGGATTGAGCCCAGGAGGTTGAGGCTGCAGTGAGCCATGATCACACCACTGCACTCCAGCCTGGGCAAGAGAGCCAAGCGATGTCTCAAAAAATGACAACCACAATAACAATAACAATCATTCTGGTTGAGCTCAGTGTTCACCGTACACGTGGCCTAAGCAGGCCGAGTGAGAAGGGAAGCCCCAGGGCATGGAGTGAGGCCGTAGGAGAAGCATGCTCACGCCTGCGAGGACGTTCTGCCGAGCATTCACGGGACATCCTTGGCCCTGCCTTTTTTCTGTTGCCAGGTCCATCCACCAGGGTAGTCAGCACAGGGGCTGAGGCATCTCTGGAGGCCTGGATGCCTCCAGTCAGCAGACCTGGTTTTGAAACTGTTCTGCCAACAACTGGCTGTAGGGCCTGGGCAAAGCCCCGGCTTCTCCATGTGTGAAATGAACACATTAGCAGCATTCGAGGTACAGGGCCATGGTGTGGGGGAATGAGGCCATCCGTGCCAAGTGCTTCTTAAGGGCTGTGCATGCCTGGACATGAGGGACGATATTAAGATTTCCTATCTTGCTCAGAACTGAACACATGGGGTCTCTAGGGCCCAGATTTTGGACTGTTTCCAGAAGTCAGATTCTCCATCATATAACTAGCCCTGCTCTAGGTTATCCTGGGAGCCTATAGATTTGGGCAAAACTCCCAAATGCAGCCCTGCATGGAGCCTCCCCCACAAGACAGCAGAAACAACAGAGGCCTGCCAGCCAGCAGCCCAGGGGGATTTCTTCTCTCCAGATATTGGTGCTTTTGTATACATTTCTCATCCTCTCTACCCCAGACACGGTCTGCCAGCTAAGCCTTCCCAAGTCAGTGTCCACCTATCCTTGTCCCTGCTCAAGAACGTTCCATAGCTCCCCACTGCCTCTGGAATCCTCTGCAGACTCCTTACCACATGCACAAAGCCCCAGGAGAGCTTCCCACCCTTATTGCTCCCTCTATCAATCCCCACATCTTAATCTAACTGAGGCGCTTGCTCTCCCCAGAACATTCCCTGAGCTTGCCCATTTCTAGGTTTCTGCTCCTGGCAGCCCCTCCTCCCTCCAGTTGGAATGTGGCTGCCCGCCTGCCTGCCTTCCCTGGTTTCTTCCATAGCCTGTCTCTATCATGCCCAGCCTCCTACCTCCACGTCCCCCATATCCACACACTTCTCTTCCACCACTGAATTTTACATGACTATATAGACACCCATCTTCAGCTTGGCTCTATGCTCTCACCACTTCCACGTGTGTGTATGTGTGCACGTGCATGTGCGTAATGGTTCCAGCTCCTGACACCTGTAAGGCTGGTCCTATCTGACATTGGAACCATGCTTGATAACATAAAATTTACCATTTTAGCCATTCATAAGTGTGTAGTTCAGCTGCATTAAATATACTCACATTATTGTGCAACCATCACCACTATCCAGCTCCACACATTTCTCATCTTTCCCAGCTGAAACTCTCGTCTAAAGATTTTACGTCGATTGTTTTCATGGAATGTCCCTAGAACTCTAGGAGGTCATTTTCCCATGACCTCCTCTCTATAATCATTATTTCATTTGAGCATCACTTGCCTTAGTTTTCTCATCTGCAAAATGCGCATAATAACTTTCTGAGGTTTACAGACATATAGAACCCTCGGGATCAGCCCTCTTGCACCTCCCCTCAGGTATACCCTCTGCCCAGAAATTCTGAATTGTGATTCAGACAGCTTTTTCTGGTGATGCAGCCTACATGGGCGGGGGGAAGAGGAAGGATTGAGGAAACTATCCCCACTTCCAGCCCTTTCTTTCAGGTTTCTCCCCAGGGCAGAAGGGCTGTATTGTGACCTCGGGCACTGGGCAGTCAGTAGAGGGGACTTCACCAAGGATTCAGAAATACCAGGGTTTACTCAAGGCCTTGTTGACATGTGGGATCTGGGTGTGTCCCAGCCCAGCAGGCCCTGAGACGCAGGCCGAGGCATCACGTCAGCCAGCCCTTTGTGAATGGGTGTTCCCACCATGCTCCCTGCAATGGACAGACCAGCCCAAGAATCCCACTAAGAAACTGATAGTTACCCAAAATACCCACCAGGGAGAGAAGCATCATCTAGACCTTGTAAAAAGGATGAGATGGACGGAGAGTCAGTAGAAGAAAAGGTTGATATGGAGAAAGCCCCTTGCCCAGTATGCTCTGAGAATGCCAGGCAGACAGATGGCCCAGGCAGGTCCCCCGGGCAGAGGACCAGGTGATTCTGCTCTAGGGAAAGGCACCAGCACCAAAAGAAACAGTCATCGCCACTGCTGTGTGGGGGCTGCCCGGGGCACAGCTCAGCTGCCTCCGTGAAGCCCACCATTCAGCAATCACCTTACCCCACAGAGCCCTCAATCGGCAGTTTCATGCTTCCCCCTTATGTGGAATAGACTCCCAGGCTCAGCAGGCATCTGAGTGCGTTGGGAACCAAAACCCAGATGAAAGAAACTGGGAGAAAATAGAGGCAACGCAGAAAGCAGAAGATAACTTCCAAAACCCACTGTAATTAATTAACATCTCAGGGAGTTAAGACAAGACAGAGAAGCAATAAAAGGACCCCTGGGAGAACAAAAAGAATCCCTGGAAACAAATTTTTTTGAAATAACAGAATTGAACATGTCAATAGGATTTATAATGGAGGGAGACAGGCAGAGTCTGGCTGCTGGGTGGATGTTTGGGGAAGGGCCCATGAGAGACCAGAAAGGCTCTGGGTTTGAGCAAGCAGGACTAGGCAGAGGCCGTATTTGCTGAGCTGACAGCTCCCGGAGGAAAAGCAAGTTGAAGGAGGCTTCATTTTAGATGAGTTTAGTTGGGGAGCCTCCAGGATGTCCCAGTGGAACAGTTTGTGTAGAATGGGGCTCTCTACCAGGAAAGAAGCAGTAGATTGAAACCCAGAGAGTAAAACGGCATTGCTCTTAGAGTCTGGAGCCTGGTGCAGCATAGGCTGTTTCTACCACAACCAGTTCCTGCTGAAGGGTGGTCCCCAATCAAGCCTCTGAGACGCTTGCTAACAATACAGAGTCCCAGGCCTGGGATCAAAACCTGGGTGGGGACATAGGAATATGCAGTTCAACAAGCTCCCCCAGGAATCTGACACACACCAAAGTTTGAGACCCTCTGGTTTCAGACACAAGCAGTGATCAAAGTTCCAGGGAAGAGACTGAGCATGCAGCAGGTAGGAAGGGGGTGAGGGGGAAACAGAGGTGGGGTGCCACCCAGGAGCTTGCTCTCTGTGCTGAGTTCTGCCATCCTGGTGCAGTGAACTTATCACTAATTTCAAAATAGCAACAGCTCTTCGATATTCAGCAGCAAAATCACTGATTCAGGAAGCAATTAACATAGACATTCAATCAATTATTCATTGCATTACTAATGTGTAGCAGTAATCAAATTGGCCTTTTAATACGTATCTTTTTCTTTTAATTAACCCTGTACAAAACTAGAGTAGATTTCTTCCAGAAATGTATTTGGCTTGATTTTAAAAAGAAAGTAGAGGAAAATAAAAGCCATTTTGTCTCATTATCACTGCGTTAAAGGAACCTGCGGGCAGAAATTGCCTTGTGTGTTGATTGTCTTGCTCCCATGGTTTGAGATGCACCAGGAATCCACATGTCCCATCTGCAGATGCCTGAAATTCCATCATTAGTGTTTACATGAAGCCTTATTGTGTTCCTGTCTCTGGTAGAATAGAAAGAGCACTAGACTAGGAGCTGAGAGATGCAGCTTCCAATTTTAGAGCTGCCCCTAAGTTACTGAGTGACCTTGGGTTACCTCTGTGATCCTCAGTTTTTCCCAATGCAGAGGTTGAAGTTAGACACTGCCAAGAAGTCTTCCAGCTCTAACATTCTTCTTCTCATGTCACCCCTACAGATTCCCCTTCAGCCCATTGGTATGAATGAGTGTTTGGCCCTTCCTGGAGTAAATGAGCAGAGAGGACAGGCACCATCACTCCAGACCCGTTTATCTACCATTCCATGTGGTGTAGTTGGAATATGTCGTTTCACCACACACCCCCTCCAGCTCCTAATAATTGCTAATATCTACCAAGTGCTTTCTATGTGCCAGACACTGTGGTATTTTTTAATTGTGCTAAACACATAACATAAAACTTACCCTTTTCGCCATGTATAAGTGTGTGGTTCAGTGGCATTAAATATATTCACATTATTGTGCAACTATCACCACAAATTTTTCATCTTCTCCAACTGAGACTCTTGTCTAAGGATTTTATGTGAATTGTTTTTATTGAAGCCTTCCTAGAACTCTAAGAGATAGGGTCTATTTTTATTCCTGTGTTCTAGTTAGCTGTGGCCATACTGATGCTGTGTAACAAACAACCACAGTTCCTCAGCCAGATACAGTTAACACAACAGTAAGCACTTCTTTGCTTAGCTCCCAAGTCTGCAGATGAGCCAGGGCCAGCTGATCCAGGCTGGCTTCATTTGTCTCTGAGCCTCTGCTCAGAACCAAGACGTTTATTGGGGAGATGCTCTTCCCATGGCAATGGCAGAGTCACAGGGGCAGGTGGAAACCTACAGCACCTCTTAAAGTCTAGATTCCAACTTGGCACACCTTGTTCTGTTGGACAGAGCAAGTCACATGGCCAAGCAGAAGGCCAAGGGGCGGGAAAATTGACCCCCTTAATGGGAAAAACTGCAAAGTCGCTTAGCAAAAGACGTGAATTTTGGGGAGGCTCAGGAATGGGAGCCAGTTACACAATCTTCCAGAACTCTGTTTTAGAGATAAGGAATTCCTACCTCACCAGACTGTTTAAAGGATTGGCCAAGATGCCAGAAGTGACACAGGACACTGCTGGGTGCTGAGTGGGAACCCAGTGATGCTCATTTCCTTTAGTTAAGGAGTCATCCAGGGTGCATTTAAACAACGGAGTGCCTGCCCCACCACCACAGTGATCGTGACTTTCTTCAACAGCTTCCAGGCCCATCCAAAGCTTTGAGCTTGGCATTCAGTGCTTCTAGGAGCTGAGCTGAGCAGCCTGGCTGAGCTTATCTGGCTTTCCTCTCCTTCTAGGCCCCCAGCTCTTACCAGACAGATGGTCCCAAGCTTGTGTCCATGCCTTGCTCACATGGACTCTTTCTTGTGGAAACGGCCCAGGCTTCTGTAGCCAGTTCAGCGGCCCCCTCCTCCAGGCAGCCTGCCTCTAGAGACTGGAGGCAGCATGCTGGCTCCCCTAGCCCATGGGGCGTGAGGCCACGAGTCACCTACCTGACCCTCTGGCATCCCGGCAGAAGGCTCTGTCCCTGGCATCACCAGGCAGTCCTGACCCCATACACAGACCTTCCCCAGCTTCTGCCCATCTTGGGGGAGCTAGAGAACCCCAAGGCAATGGCATTGGCCCTGTGGACACCAAGTTAGTTTGGGAAATATTCTGCCTTCTTCACTTCATGTAACCACAGCATGAGGAAACTTCCAGAACACCTTCTTCCTCCCCAAATTCCCACCCTCCCCCACCATCAATTCAATGTGAATTCTTAGAGCAACTAAGATGCAGAGAAACTTGTCTCTTTTCATTTGTGGCCTGGGATATGTGAAAAGAATAAGTAGGCCAACTCACTGACCCAGAATTTTATATTTAAACCTAGCTTTCCTTGTGTGCTTCAGTACTGACAGTGAGAGTTTATCTTCATTAAGGATTGGAGAGCAGGGGCCTCAGATGGGCAAAGTGGGCCGCTCAGGGCATGGCCATGAGGAGGGCCTTTCAGGCCTTGGTCAGTACAGCAGGGCGTTGAGGTGCTGAGAAGTCCTGGGGAGAGTAGGTCTCATTGCCGGGGGCAGGAAGCCCTTGCCTCTCGCCAATGGAGTTTTGGGCTGGGCTCCAGCAGGGACTGACTTGTGCCAGGTCATTGCTCAACATGCCAGAGGGGTTTCCATGTAACTCTCTCCACCAAGAAGCCAGCCTTTGTGTTCAGATAATTTTGGCTGGAGAAAGTGAGGAATCTACCTTCCTAACCCTGCCTTAATTATGAGAGAAAAATCAATTGAGATATTTTGACAACTATTTCGTTGTTTCAGGTGTAACATGTAGAACCCAGAATGGCTCCAGCCCGGCCTGCTGGGGAGACATTGGTTTCTTAAAATCACAAACAATAGACCGAGCTGACCTCACGGCAAGCAGAGTGGGTGGTCACCTTAGTGATGGGAGTCGGGGGGTGCCAGGCAGCTCCCTCTGCTGCAAATCCCTCCCACTCACCAAACTGCTGCCGCCTGCAATTCCACAATGAGCATTTTAGTCATCAAATCATAGAATGTCAGCTTGTAATTAGCCTTGGAACCTGTCTAGTTCAATTTCCTAGCTCAAAGTGCTCTTGGAAAATACCTGAACAGGCCCTTTATTTTAGAGTGAATTAGTGGCAGAGCTGGAGACTCAAGTCTGACCCTGCACAGCGAAAGAGGCTGGAGGCATCTGCAGCCTTTTGAATGGGAAGGTGGGTTCGGAGTCACAAGATGGGCAGCTCCCCAAACAGAGGAAGGGGCTCAGACATCAGGCATCCAAAGTCAATGACCAGTGTCCCAGGGGCAGTCTGGTAGACCAGGCTGGATTGTAAATATTCTTCCATCAAAATGGCCCCAAGCTAGGCTACCAGTTTAGCTTCCCAGTGTTGTATTGTCTCTCTCCACTCCTGGAGCTTCTCCAAACACTTCTGGCCAAACAGGTACCCCAGTCTGTGTTAGGCAAATAGAACCAGTAGGTGGAGGCAAGTCTGGGACCAAAAAGGGCAGTCTATGCTGTGAAGCTAGCTTCTGTGGACGTTCGGGCTCAGCCTCCAGTTGTTGACCCTTAGCAAGTGCCATCACTTCAGGGGCCTCGCCTTCTTCACGCTCACCCCTGAGTGTTACGCATGAGCCCTTTCAGGCTGACACACTCCAAAAAGCTCTCAATGGTACACCTTCATATTCTTCCTTGAACTGACCCACTGTCCTCACTCTTCATCTTTAGCTTCGTCCTAAGGATTGACATCCATGAGGTCAGGGATTACATGCTAGTTGTACATTTTGTTCTGGTTCATAAAAATAATCTATAACTACTAAAATAAGAAAAAGATACTGGTCAGGGTGCCATCTAGAAGCATCTGTATCACTCCTTGGGAGAGGAAAGGAGTGAGAAGAGTTGGCCCCCCCATCCTATTTCTAGCACTTCCTCACCGTGGGACCAAGGGCAAGTCACTTCACCTTCCCAAGCTGCTGCTTCAGTTTCCTCACCTGCAAAATAGGGTTAAATCTTCCCACTAGGGATGTGAGTGAAGGGTGGTTACAATTAAAATATGTCACCTGCATAGCCAGGATAGTGTCTTCCATAGTAGGTGCTCAGTAAAGAGGAGTGATTGTTTTTATGACTGTCACTTTCATCCTTGTTCCTCTTGGGTGGAGCATGGGCTTTGGGGTCACATAAGGACTTGATGCTTGACTCTGATACTCCTTGGAGTGTGAGCTCAGATCACTCATGTCACCCCTCTGGGCCTCAGTTTCCTCATCTGGAAAAAGTGAACAGTGATACCACGTCACAGGGTTAACAGGAGGATCCGTCGAGATGGGGAAGAATCCGCAAATAGCAGCAGCTGCAGTAGTTATATTGGGCAAGTTGTTGTTTCTAGCTGATGGCAACTCTATATTCTTTCTTTTCATCCCTGACACTGTCGGCTGGTAGGGTTTTATTTTGCTTGTCTGTTGTTCAAACAAAAGCCAGGCAGCGAAAATGGAAAACCGAGGCTACGTGACAGCCACAGCCGCGTGTCTGCATTCTGAGCAGTGAAAACCAGGCAAATGGAAAGACACGGCTGTAGGTTTGGAACCAATGGCTGAGCCTGGGAGCACACTGGGAGAAGCATCTGAGCCATTATTAAAGGGTTGTTGCCTGAGCTTATGGGGAAGCCACTCACGATTCCCAAACCAAACAGGAGGCTGTGGCTTCCTGAGGCCTTGAGTCCAAAGGGACATTTCTGAAGCAGTTAGAACCAAAAGTAGCTAGTGGTAGACTAATTGTTCAACAGTCAGAACTGAAGTTCAGGAAACAAGCTTCCCCCTGAGTTGCAGCCATCTGAAACTGTCTCTTTCTATCTTAGGGAATCTAGGCTTTCTCTGCTGGGCTTCAAGTTCAGGAGGTTTTTCTTTCTCTGAGCATCGAGTGTGTGGGTTTTCATACCACGGGACACCCTTGAGCCCTTATCCTACCAGGGGCCTAAAAGCAGCTTTGAAAACCTCCTGGACACAGGTGAAGAATATGGCACTGGGTGAGCAAGCTGTCTTGGTTCACAGTTTCGGGGTCCAGGTCTGTGGGGAGGCACTCCATAGACCTCCCCATTCTTCCTCTGTGGCCAGCAGAAGTGAGCGGGCTGTCCTTGATGTGGCAGCAGCTCCGCACCTAAGGCTGCAGCACCCACAGTGTCAGGGGCACCACCTGAGCCCACTCTGGGCAGCACCAGTCTCGCCCTCTTGGTTCTTTTTCTTTATATATATATATATATATGTATATATGTATATATGTATATATGTGTGTGTGTGTGTGTATAAAACTGCATTTTAGGTTTTGGCGTACATGTGAAGAACATGCAAGATTGTTGCATAGGTACATACATGGCAATGTGGTTTCCTGCCTTCCTCCCCATCACCTATATCTGACATTTCTCACCATGTTCTTAATGACCTACAAAGAGACATAAACTCCCACACAGT
>CAUYLG010061511.1:0-21918 GCA_963573385.1 Cacajao melanocephalus | reverse complement strand
AAAAAAAAAAAACTGTTACAAACAAAAAAACCTTAGCAACATCTTTTTTGTACATTACAGCACTGGGGTTGAGGCTTCAGAACCAAATGGGATAAGTCCAGGGATTGAAATGGGGGAATTCGCTCTTAATTGACAGTAACCACTAGAAACTGGCATTTGAAATACGTCAGTTGACCTAAGGAATACCAAGAACCAAATTTGGCTTGGGGATCTCTTAGTTATTCACCTTACTTGGAGAAGTAAAGAAGAAAGCAGAAGTAGCTGTGCTCACCTGACAAGTGCCTTCTTGTCTGGGACTTACTATCACACAGCTGGCAAGACCCTGTTAAGTGAGGGTTCTAATCCTGATGACATCACAGCTGTTGCCTGGTAGCCAGTCAGATCAACAGTTTTCACAAGGCCTTGACCTAGGCTATTTCTTACCCCAGTAAGGTGCTTGAAATATAGTTTAACATGTATGAATTATTGCGATGTAACAAATGACCACCCAAAAACATTTCTCCCACAGTTTCTGAAGGTCAGGGATCAGAGCAGAGTGGCGTAATGGTTCTGGCTTTAAAAAAAATTTGTTTTTGAGAAAGAGTTTTGTCCCTCAGGCTGGAGTACAATGGCGTAATCTCAGCTCACTGCAACCTCCGCCTCCCAGGTTCAAGCAATTCTCCTGCCTCAGTCTCCCAATTAGGTGGGATTACAGGCATGTGTCACCATGACTGGATAATTTTCATATTTTTAGTAGAGACGCGGTTTCACCATGTTGATCAGGGCTGGTATTGAACTCCTGACCTCCAGTGATGTGCCCGCCTTAGCCTCCCAAAGTGCTGGGATTACAGGTCTGAGCTACCACACCCTGCCAGTTCTGGCTTATTTTTTCTTGAGTTTGCAAGACATTTCAAGGGCCTACTGGGGATGAAGAATCTGCTCCAAACTCACTTTCTTCTTGGCAGGCTCAGTTTCCCACATTGAGGACTTGCTAGGGCTACTCACGGGATGGCTTTTTTACCCCAGGGCCAGAGATGAAAGAAGGAGAGAGTAAGATGGCAGCCACAGTGTCTCTTGAACTTCTCTGGGAAGTCACATACCGTCAATTCTCTGTACAGAAATCATCACACAGACCAACCTTAGTACAATATGAGTGGGAACTTGACAAGGGTATCCTCTCCCAAACTCTCCCTCTCATGGATAATTACTAGATACAGAGTTCCTAAGAGCTGTGGTCAAAATGAAGGAATTAGAGACACTGTACAAACAAGGTTAGACCCTCGTGCTACACATGTACAATTTCCTTAACATCAGATGAATAAATATTCAGGGAAGATGATAAAACGTATACAACTACAGCTATATCTAAACACGTTATTAGTTACCTTATATAATTCATGTAGATATCTGTTTATTGATTCATCCAATTGAAGCAGTATCTTGTAACTTCCTGCTATACAGATAAGAAATGTTGGCTAGGGGCGGTGGCTCACACCTGTAATCCCAGCACTTCGGGAGGCCAAGGCGGATGGATCATCTGAGGTCAGGAGTTCGAGACCAGCCTGGCCAACATGGTGAAACCCTGTCTCTACTAAAAATATAAAATTAGCAGCTGGGTGCAGTGGCTCGTGTCTGTCATCCCAGCACTTTGGGAGGCTGAGGTGGGTGGGTTGCCTGAAGTCAGGAGATCGAGACCATCTTGGCCAACATGGTGAAACCCCATCTCTACTAAAATACAAAAAATTAGCTGAGCCTGGCTGTGTTTGCCTGTCCCAGCTACTTGGGAGGCTGAGGCAGGGAAATTGCTTGAACCCCGGAGGCAGAGATGGCAGTGAGCCGAGATCCTGCCACTGCACTCCAGCCTAGCAACAGAGCAAGACTCTGTCTAAAAAAAAAAAAAAAAAAAGCCAGGGGTGGTGGAGCACACCTGTAATCCCAACTACTTGGGTGGCTGAGACAGGAGAATCACTTGAACCCGGGTGGTGAAGGCTGCAGTGAGCTGAGATGGCGTCACTGCCCTCCAGCCTTGGCAAGACGGAATGAGACTCCATCTGAAAAAAAAAAAAAAAAAAAAAGAAAAACATAAAAAGAAAATAAATTTTATACTTTTTTTTTTTTTTTTTTTAAGAGGAAGTCTTGCTCTGTAGCCCAGGCTGGAGTGCAGTGGCCTGATCTCAGCTCACTGCAACCTCCGCCTCCTGGATTCAAGTGATTCTCCTGCCTCAGCCTCCTGAGTAGCTGGGATTACAGGAGCACGCCACCATGCCTGGCTAATTGTTGTATTTTTATTAGAGACAGGGTTTCACCATGTTGGTGAGGCTGGTCTCAAACTCCTGAAGTCGTGATCCACCCGTCTCGGCCTCCCAAAGTGCTGGGATGACAGGCATGAGCCACTGCACCCGGCCAGCACTTACCTTCTACTGAGTAACCATAATTAAGTATTCTTGAAATCATGATGATTAAGAAAGGTAGCTAGTGGGGGATTTCCTTTGATGTTAGTGACCTCTCTCCTAATTGAGAGAACTGACTTTCAAGTCCATGTGGCTATTGAGGGGAAGGTCTCAGATTAGGTGGTTTGGTGATGAGGGAGGTAGAGAACAGAGTGGGCAAGCAATTTGTGCATAAACACACAGACACACATACAGCCAAGATACATATATAGATGTAGATATATACAGACACTCACCCACACTGCTTTAAAGAGTTTGTCTTTGCTTCACACGAGGGAAAAGATACATGGTAAATGTGACACCAGTGAAGAATATGGGTAAGGGCCATCTATGCAGCCAGGTCAACAATTATTTGATCAGTCACTTAGATTTCTGTCCTTCTGGGTGACTCTCTGTCCCTGCTCCAGAGGTTGTGACCTCAAGAACAAGCCCCCCTCCCTAGCTGTCTCTATGAATACTTAAGTCATGAGTCTTACTTTTCTGTCCATTCATCCGTGTGATGCCATAGACCACGGTGACAGCTCTTGAAAGCTGTCCCTGCACTTGTGGAAAGTATAATTTTGTTGTTGTTGTTTTGAGATGGAGTCTCGCTCTGCCGCCCAGGCTGTAGTGCAGTGATGCAATCTCGGCTCACTGCAATCTCCACCTCCCGGGTTCAAGCAATTCTCCTGCCTCAGCCTCCCAAGTAGCTGGGATTACAGGCATCTGCCACCACACCTGGTTAATTTTTGTATTTTTAGTAGAGACAGGGTTTCACCATATTGGCCAGGCTGGTCTCAAACTCCTGAGCTTGTGATTTGCCTACCTCAGCCTCCCAAAGTGCTGGGCTTACAGGAGTGAGCCACTGCACCTGGCCAAAAAGTAAAATTAATGCTTTATCCATATATGTTTGGAAGTAATGAGAAGAGGTAAACGTATCTATATAGCAAGGAGTTAAAAGATACTGTTTCAATTGGATGGATCAACAACAGGTATTTATGGAAATTATAGGCCATGCGGAAGGAGTCTGTACTTTGCTCTAAGTGCAGTGGAAATACTCACTGCAAGGCTGATCTTCCTGCTTCTACTCCTGCCTTCTTTATTTACTATTGGCCTCTTTCTTTGAAACACACTAAGCTCATTTCTACCTCAGGGCCCTTGCACTTTCTTTCTGCATGGGTCCAGGAATCAAGTGTTGGAAATGAGAATGGCACCACTTAGCATAACCCCTAGTGACCCACTAGCCAAATCTTTTTTTTTTTTTTCCGACGGAGTCTCACTCTGTCACCCAGGATAGAGTGCAGAGGCATAATCTTGGCTTGCTGTAACCTCTGCCTCCTGGGTTCACGTGATCCTCCCACTTCAGCTACCCGAGCAGCTAGGACTACAGGTAGGCACCACATGGCTAATTTTTGTATTTTTAGTAGAGATGGGGTTTCACCATGTTGGCCAGTCTGGTCTTAAACTCCTGACCTCAGGTGATCTGCCCGCTTCAGTTTCCCAAAGTGCTGGGGTTACAGGTGTGAGCCACCACTCTCAGCCCACTTCACTAGCCAAATCTTTACTTTCTGTTCCCATAACCTTATGCTCTGCTAGCCTACAGGTCTTAGTTCCAAATAGAGCAATGCTTCTACCAGGAGACATGCTTTGGTTTGACAATTTGTTCCCTCCAAAACACATGTTGAAATTTAATCCCCAGAGTGGCAGTATTGAGAGGTGGGGCCTTTAAGAGTTGATTCAGTTGGCTGGGCATGGTGGCTCATGCTTGTAATTCCAGCACTTTAGGAGGCTGAGGCAGGTTGATCACCTGATGTTAGGAGTTCTAGATCAGCCTGGCCAACATGGTGAAACCCCATCTCTACTAAAAATACAAAAATTAGCGGGGTGTGGTGGTGGGTGCCTGTAATCCCAGCTACTCAGGAGGCTGAGGCAGGAGAATCATTGGAACCTGAAAGGCAGAGGTTGCAGTGAGCCAAGATCACGCCAGTGCACTGCCGCCTGGTGACAGAGTGAGACTCTGTCTTTAAAAAAAAAAAAAAAGAGGCTGGGCGCAGTGGCTCACGCCTGTAATCCCAGCACTTTGGGAGGCTGAGGCGGGCAGATCACGAAGTCAAGAGATAAGACCACCCTGGCCAACATGATGAAACCCCGTCTCTATTAAAAATACAAAAAATTAGCCGGGCATGGTGGTGTGTGTCTGTAGTCTCAGCTACTCAGGAGCGTGAGGCAGGAGAATTGCTTGAAACCGGAAAATGGAAATTGCAGTGAGTCGGGATCACACCACTGCACTCCAGCCTGGCGATAGAGTGAGACTCAGTCTGAAAAAAAAAAAAAAGAGTTGATGGCCGGGCGCAGTGGCTCATGCCTGTAATCCAAGCACTTTGGAGGCCAAGGCAGGCGGATCACCTGAGGTCGGGAGTTCAAGACCAGCCTGACCAACATGGTGAAACACTGTCTTAAAATTTATGTAAATAAAAATGTTATATATATATAAAAAGAGTTGATTGAGTCATGAGGGCTCTGTCCTTATGAATGAATTAATCCATCCATGAATTAATAAATTAATGGGTTAATGGATTAATGACTTATCACATAATGGATTAATGGATTATCACAGGAATGGAGCTGGTGGCTATAAAAGTGTATAAATAAAAAGAGAGACGTGAACTACTATGCTGAGCCCCCTGGCCATGTGATGTCCTATACCACTTTGGGATTCTGCAGAGTCCTATCAGCAAGAAAGGCCTCACCAGATGCAGCCCCTCGATCCTGGACTTTTGAGCCTCCATAACTGCAAGAAATAATTTCTTTTTTTATAAATTACCCAGTTTCAGGTATTCTGCCTGAAGTGCGGAAAATGGACTAAGACATAACAGTGATTTCATTGAACTGACTTTTAAGTACCACCTGTCCACTTTTGGTTCCTCTTGCCTCTGAATCAATAGGCAAAGAAAGGAGTTAGTATGCTGGCTTGGGTGATCAACCCTGACTACCAAAGAGAAATTGGACTGCTACTCCACAATGGAGATAGGAAAGCATATGTCTGTGTTGGGAATAAGTGCTTGTCTTCCAATGTTGCAGGAAAGAATCAGCATTCAGACAAAGGGGTTCTCAGCAAGGCCTTCTTTTACTTTCTGCAGAAAAGGCACTGCTCACCAGCAGTCTTGCCGTGAGAGTGCACTGAACAAAGGAAGAGCGGGCATATTTATGTCGAACTCATCTGGCCCTGTTGCTGTGTCCTGATACCATTGGCTGGAACTGGACCTCACATTGCAGGCTATATCCAATTAGCTAACAACTTAAAACTTTCCTAAAGAGGTAACAGCAGAGGAGAACAAAGGAAAAGAGGAAGTAGCTTACGGAATGCTGAGAGAGGAAAAAATACTTTTAAATAAGGAAAGAGGAACAAGCTATGACCTAAGGCTTGCCCAGGCTTCCAGGCATGTCAGGGGAGATACTTAGGCTAAAATGTAAGAACTAAGAACACAAAATACACTGATTTCTTTATTTTAGCTAGCAGATGTGACAAAAGCTTTGAGTAGATTAACCTAGAGAAAGTGACTACTATCTCTTTTTAATAAGCTAAGAGAATTTAAAGAGGAACCTTTATTTATTTCATTTTCTATGGTCTGGAATACAAGAGAGCCCTTAGGGTATCTCTTAGTATTGGAATACCCTATGATTAGAGTCAATGGAAAACTGCAACAACTCAATCTTGGCAGGACTATGAATGGTCCAGGAAAGAAGGTTTGGGTTGCCCCACCAGGTGACCCATGGCCAGCTGAGGTGTTTGCTGAGGATAACGGGAATATGGAATGTATGGTAGAAGAAGATGGTTATAAATACCAGCTACGACCACATCACCAGTTGCAGAACGGAGGGCTTTAATTGCCATTGATGTTTTTTTATTTTGTGATAGGATGTGTGTGTCCCTGTGTGTGTGTGTGTGTGTGTCTCAAATGTCTTTGTTTTCATTCTCCACTTATCCTCTTATGTAACAAAAGATTTATTGACTTTACATCATAGTATTTCAATATTGTTAACCTTACAGCATACTATTTAAGTTATGAAATAGCAAGGAGAAGCACAAACATCACCCAAGAACCTTACATCCTCTTCTGGGAAAGCGATTAGTGCGTTTTTCATTATATACAAGACAGTTGTGTCACATTAGGTGGACAGTTGTATCATGATTGAAAAAGATGTGTATAGTCTGGGCACAGTGGCTCACGCCTGTAATCGTAGCACTTTGGGAGGCTCAGATAGGTGGATCACCTGAGGTCAGGAGTTCAAGACTAGCCTGGCCAACATAGTGAAACTCCGTTTCTACTAAAAATGAAAAATTATCTGGGCTGGGTGGTGGGCACCTATAGTCCCAGCTACTCAGGAGGCTGAAGCAGGAGAATCTCTTGAACCTGGGAGGTGCAGGTTGCAGTGAGCTGAGATTACACCAGTGCACTCCAGCCTGGGCAACAGAGCAAGACTATGTCTCAAAAAACAAACAAAATAAGTAAGTAAGAACAAAAAGATATATATGAATACTGTTGACAGAGGGTGAACTTACAATGGGTAATTTTTTTATTTTTGCTCTTGTTGCCCAGGCTGGAGTGCAGTGGTGCGATCTTGGCTCACTGCAAGGTTTCAAGTGATTCTCCTGCCTCAGCCTCGTAAATTGCTGGGATTCCAGGTGCCCAAAACCATGCCTGGCTAATTTTTGTATTTTTAGGAAAGACAAATTTTCACTATGTTGGCCAGGCTGGGCTCGAACTCCTGACCTTAGGTGATCTGCCTGCCTTGGCCTCCCAAAGTGCTGGGATTACAGGCTTGAGCCACCACGCCCGGCCTAAATTGGACTTTGAGGAAAGCAGATTGTCTTTATAATGTGGAGTATTGGAGGCCTCATGCAATCAGTTGAAAACTCAGATATAGCAAAAGGACTGACCTGCCCTGAGCAAGAAAGAAAGAATTTTGCCAGCAGACAACCTTCTGACTTAAACTGCAACACTGATTCTTCCTCCTCTGGGCATCTAGTCTGCCAGTCCACGCTGCAGATTTTGGACTTAGTCTCCATGATCCTATGAGCCAATTTCATTTTTCCTTCCTTTTTTTTTTTTTTTTTTTTTTTTTAAGGCGGAATCTCACTGTGTTGCCAGGCTGGAATGCAGTGGCGGGATCTCAGCTCAATGCAACTTCTGCCTCCCGGGTTCAAGCAATTCTCCTGCCTCAGCCTCCTGAGTGGCTGGGATTACAGGCACATGCCACCATGCCCAGCTAATTTTTTGTATTTTTAGTAAAGACAGGGTTTCACCGTGTTAGCCAGAACAGTCTCTATCTCCTGACCTCGTGATCCACCTGCCTTGGCCTCCCAAAGTGCTGGGATTATAGGTGTGAGCCACCGCGTCAGTCAATTTTTTTGTATCTTTAGTAGAGATGGGTTTTTGCTATGCTGGCCAGGCTGGTCTTGAACTCCTGGCCTCAAGTGACCTGCCTGTCTTTGCCTTCTATAGTGCTGGGATTACAGGCATGAGCCACCACTCCCAGGTGAATATATTTCTCTAGATACATACACGTCCTATTCTCCTGGTTCTCTTTCTCCAGATAATCCTAATATATTTGCTGTCTTGAAAAAGAAAAAAAATATTGAAATATTTCAAACATATAAAAAGTTACTAAGAGGCCAGGAGTGGTGGCTCAGGCCTATAATCCCAACACTTTGGGAGGCTGAGGCAGGTGATTCCCGAGGTCAGGAGTTGAAGACAAGCCTGGCCAAGATGGTGAAACCCCATCTCTACTAAAAATACAAAAATTAGTCAGGCATGGTGGCCCACGCCTGTAATCCCAGCTACTCGGGAGGCTGAGGCAGGAGAATCACTTGAACCCAGGAGACGGAGGTTGCAGTGAGCTGAAATCACACCACTGTACTCCAGCCTGGGTGACAGAGTGAGACTCCATCTCAAAAAAAAAATGTTACTAAAAATAATGTGAATAAACACCAATGTTTCCACACCCAAATTTAACAACCACTGATGTTCAGCTATATTGGTTTGAGAATTGCTCTGTCACCCAGGCTGGCGTGCAGTGGTTCAGTCATACCTCACTTCAGCCTGCACTTCCCACGCTCAAATGATCCTCACCTCAGCCTCCTGAGTAGCTGAGCATACAGGTACATGCCACCACCCTCAGCTAATTAAAAAAATTTTTTTTTTGATTTTGTAGAGACGGGTGTTGCTATGTTGTTGCCCAGGCTGGTCTTAAACTCCTTGGCTCAAGCAATCCTCCCCTGTCAGCCTCTCAAAGTGCTGAGATTACAGGTATGAGTCAAAGAGAATTCACAGGCAATTCACCTGGAGGAGAACTGCTTTTCTTTTTCTTCTTCGTCTTTTTTTTTTTTTTTTTTTGAGATGGAGTCTTGCTCTGTCGCCTAGGCTGGAGACCAGTGGCTCGATCTTGGCTTACTGCAACATCTGCCTGCTGAGTTCAAGAGATTTTCCTGCCTCAGCCTCCTGAGTAGCTGAGATTACAGGTGCACGCCACCATGCTCAGCTAATTTTTATTTTTTTTTTGAGACAGAGTCTCCCTCTGTCGCCAGGCACCAGGCTGGAGTGCAGTGGCGCAATCTCGGCTCACTGCAACCTCCGCCTCCTGGGTTCAAGCAATTCTCCTGCCTCAGCCTCCCGAGTAGCTGGGACTACAGGTGCACGCCACCACGCCCAGCTAATTTTTTGTATTTTTAGTAGAGATGGGGTTTCACCATGTTGGCCAGGATCGTCTCCATCTCTTGACCTCATGATCCTCCCGACTCAGCCTCCCAAAGTGCTGGGATTACAGGCATGAGCCACCGTACCTGGCCTTTAATTTTTGTATTTTTAGTAGAGACATTTTTTCACCATGTTGGTCAGGCTGGTCTTGAACTCCTGACCTTGTGATCTGCCTCCTCGGCCTACGAAAGTGCTGAGATTGCAGGCGTGAGCCACTGCACCTGGCCTAAGAATTGCTTTTCTTAAAGAAGTAATGGGCCAGATGCGGTGGCTCACGCCTGTATTCCCAGCACTTTGGGAGGCTGAGGCAGATGGATCACCTGAGGACAGGAGTTCGAGACCAACATGGCCAACATGGTGAAGCCCAGGGCACAATGGTAGGTGCCTGTAATCCCAGCTACTTGGGAGGCTAAGGCAGGAGAATCACTTGAACCTGGGAGGCAGAGGTTGCAGTGAGCCAAGATCATGCCACTGCACTCCAGCCATGACAAGATCTAAACTCTATCTCAAAAATAACAAATAAATAAAGTTTACAAATATAGCTACATTCCAGTGATAACCCTTTCTGATCCCACTCTCTTCTTTCTCTCTCGAAATGTAATCACATTCTTAAATAGGTGTCATTCTATTCTTATTTTTACTAGAAATGTACGTATCTATAAATAACGTACTTTTTTTTTTTTTTTGGAGACTGAGTCTCTGTTGCCCAGGCTTAAGTGCAGTGCTGTGATCTCGGCTCACTGCAACCTTCACTTCCCGGGTTCAAGCAATTCTCCTGCCTCAGCCTCCCGAGTAGCTGAAACTACAGGCACATGCCTGCCACACCTGGCTAATTTTTTGTATTTTTGTAGAGACAGGGATTCACTGTGTTGCCCAGGTTGGTCTCAAACTCCTGAGCTCAGGCAATCCATCTGCCTCAGCCTCCAAAAATGCTAGGATTACAGGCTACACCCGGTGAGCCACTGCACCCAGCCAATGTACATTCTTTTGTATACACAAAATTTTTTACATACATGACATCATTCTGCACTTTTTAGGCTGAATTTAGAGCCAAAGTGCCTGGGTTTAAATTCCGCCTGCCAGAGATCTCTTTTTGGGCCAGTGAGAGTGGCTAAAATTAGATAGTGGTGATGTTTGCCCAATTCTCTGAGTATGCTAAAAGCTGCTGGATTCTACACTTTAAAAGAGTGACTTCTGGCTAGGCATGGTGGCACATGCCTGTAATCCCAGCACTTTGGGAGGCCAAGGCAGGTGGTTCACGAGGTCAGGAGTTCAAGACCAGCCTGGCCAAGATGGTGAGACCCAGTCATTACTAAAAATACAAAAATTAGCCAGGCTTGGTGGCACAAATCTGTAATCCCAGCTACTCGGGAGGCTGAAGAAGAAAATTGCTGGAATCCTGGAGGCGGAGGTTGCAGTGAGGCAAGATTGCACCATTGCACTTCAGCATGGGTGACAGAGTGACAATCTGTCTCAAACAAAAAAAGTGACTTATGCTATGTAAATTATATCTCAATAAAGCTATTATAAAAATATAGGTAACAATGAAAGCTGAGATGTGAAAAAAAATCCTAGATGCACTATGAGCAGCATGGCCTTGGACAAGATATTTAAAAAGCTTTCTTGGGCTGGGCATGGTGCTCATGCCTGTAATCCCAGCACGGGAGTTCGAGGCAGGTGGATCATGAGGCCAAGAGATGGAGGCTATCCTGCTCAGCAACATGAAACCCTGTCTCCACTAAAAATACAAAAATTAACTGGGCGTGGTGGCGCAAACCTGTAGAACCAGCTACTCCGGAGGCTGAGACAGGAGAATCGCTTGAACACAGGCGGTGGAGGTTGCAGTGAGCTGAGATGGTGTCATGTACTCCAGCCTGGGTGACAGAGCAAGACTGGATCTCAAACAACAACAACAACAACAACAACAATAACTTTCTTTGCCTCCCCATTCTTATCTATAAAATGAGATAATTATAGCCTCTAGCTATTAACTTTGTTGTGAGAATTGAGTGAGTTAACACTTTGTGTGTGTGTGTATGCCTGGCGGAGTTAACACTTTTTAGAAATCCTTTTAGAAACACTTAGAACAGGCTGGGGGAATTAGGCTGACACAGTGATCAATAAATATTAGCAATTATGACTATTTTTGTTGCCTTATGTTATTTAGGGTTTTTGTTGTGTTGATTTCAATGTTCTTGATGATATATATGAACTAGTTGATTCAGTCTAACTTTTTTATACTTTTTATTTTTTTTCTTGAGATAGAGTCTTGCTCTCTCACCGAGGCTGGAGAGCAGTGGCACGATCTCGGCT
Organism: Cacajao melanocephalus; assembly: GCA_963573385.1. Classification (NCBI taxonomy): domain Eukaryota; kingdom Metazoa; phylum Chordata; class Mammalia; order Primates; family Pitheciidae; genus Cacajao; species Cacajao melanocephalus. Next base: position 10,439 of record CAUYLG010061511.1, on the reverse strand, counting down.
CACTGCAACCTCTTCCTTTCAGATTCAAGCAATTCTTGTGCCTCAGCCTCCCAAGCAGCTTGAGTAGCTGGGATTACAGGCTTCTGCCACCATGGCCAGCTAATTTTTGTATATTTTTCTCTATTTATTTATTTTTTTGAGACGGAGTCTCTCTTTGTCACCAGGCTGGAGTGCAGTGGCATCACCTCGTCTCACTGCAACCTCTGTCTCCTGGGTTCAAGTGATTCTCCTGCCTCAGTCTCCTGAGTAGCTGGGACTACAGATGCCAGCCACCATGCCTGGCTAATTTTTGTATTTTTAGTAGATACAGGGTTTTATCATGTTGGCCTGGATGGTCTCGATCTCTTGACCTCATGATCTGCCTGCCTTGGCCTCCCAAAATGCTGGGATTACAGGCATGAGCCACCGTGCCTGGCCAATTTTTGTATGTTTTGTAGAGAACGTGTCTCACTGTGTTGCCCAGGCTGGTCTTGAAATCCTTGCCTTAAGCAATGTTCCCAAACTCAGTCTCTGGAAGTGCTGGGATTAGAAGTGTGAGCCACCTTACTGACTTAATACTTGTTTTAATACATAATACATTTACCTATTTCCCTAGATGTGTTATTAGTTTTTTTCCAATTTGCTATTATAAACAATGTTGCAATAAACAGGCTTATATAATATCTGTGGACACATATAAGAGTGTTCAAAGGGAACCTAGAGGGGGCTTACTGGGTTACGGGTATGCAACATGTTAACATAAAAAGTTAATAATAGGCCAGGTGCATTGGCTTATGCCTTAATCCAAACACTTTGGGAGGCCAAGGTGGGCAGATCGCTTGAGCTCTGAAGTTTGAGACCAGCCTGAGCAAGATGGTGAAACCTGTCTTTACCAAAAATACAAAAAATTGGCCGGGTGTAGTGGCACATGCCAGTGGTCCCAGCTACCTGGGAGGCTAAAGTGGGAGGATCACCTGAGCTTGGGACGTTGAGGCTGCAGTGAGCCAAGATGTCGCTACTGCACTCCAGCCTGGGTGACAAAATGAGACCCCCATCTCAAAAAAAATATTATTTGGCCAGGTGTGGTGGCTCACACCTGTAATCCCAGCACTTTGGGAGGCCAAGGTGGGTGGATCACCTGAGATCAGGAGTTCGACACCAGCCTGGCAACATGGTGAAACCCTGTCTCTACTAAAAATACAAAAATTAGCCAGGCGTGGTGGTGGGCGCCTACAATCTCAGCTTCTCAGGAGGCTGAGGCAGAAGAATTGTTAGAATCCGGGACGTGGAGGTTGCAGTGAGCCAAAATTTCATCATTGCACTCCAACCTTGGTGATAACAGTAAGACTCCATCCAAAAAAAAAAATTATTCATAACACTTGTTAAACATGGTAGGGCTGGCCAGGTGCTGTGGCTCATGCCTGTAATCCCAGCCCTTTGGTAGGCCGAGGTGGGTAGATCATAAGGTCAGGAGATTGAGACCATCCTGGCCAGTATGGTGAAACCCTATCTCTACTAAAAAATACAAAACTTAGCTGGGCGTGGTGGCAGGTGCCTGTAGTCCCAGCTTCTCAGGAGGCTGAGGCAGGAGAATCACTTGAATCCATGAGTTGGAGGTTGCAGCAAGCCAAGATTGTGCCACTGTACTCCAGCCTGGGCAACAAACCGAGACTTCATCTAAAAAAAAAAACATGATAGGGCTGACCTTATTCAAGGCAGAGTGTGTTGGTCTCTTCATGTGGCTATAAATAAATACCTGAGGCCAGGCAGGGTGGCTCAAGCCTGTAATCCCAGCATTTTGGGAGGCTGAAGTGGGTGGATAACCTGAGGTCAGGAGTTTGAGACCAGCCAGGCCAACATGGTGAAACCCAGTCTCTACTAAAAATACAAAACCTAGCCGGGCATAGTGGCACATGCCTGTAATCCCAGCTACTCTGGAGGCTGAGGCAGAAGAATCGCTTGAACCCAGAAGGCAGAGATTGCAGTGAGCCAAGATTGCGCCATTGCACTCCAGCCTGGGCAACAGAGCAAGATTCCATCTCAAACACACACACAAACACACACACAGACACACACACACACACGCACGCACACAGACACACACAAAAAACCTGAGACTGGGTAACTATAAAGAAAAGAGATTTATTTGGGTCATAGTTCTACAGGCTGTACAAAAACATGGTGCCAGAATCTGCTTCTGGTGAGACCTCAAGAAGCTTCCACTCATGGCTGGAGGCAAAGTTGGAGCAGGTGTGTCACATGGCCAGAGAAGCAGCAAGAAAGTTTATTTTATTTTAAAAATTTTATTTATTTGTTTATTTAGAGACGGATCTTCCCTGTCACCCAGGCTGGAATGCAGTGGCATGATCTAGGCTCACTGCAACCCCTCCCCCTCCCAGTTTCAAGCGATTCTCCTGCCTCGGACTCTCGAGTAGCTGGGATTACAGGCAGATGCCACGACACCCAGCTAATTTTTATAATTTTTTTTTTGAGACAGTGTCTTGCTCTGTTGCCAGGCTGGAGTGCAGTGGCTCGATCTCCACTCACTGCAACTTCTGCCTCCCGCATTCAAGAGATTCTCTTGCCTCATCCTCCTGAGTAGCTGGGACTACAGGTGCCTGCCACCACACCCAGCTAATGTTTTGTATTTTAGTAGAGACAGGGTTTTACCATGTTAGCCAAGATGATCTCAATCTCCTGACCTTCTGATCTGCCTGCCTCGCCCTCCCAAAGTGCTGGGATTACAGGTGTGAGCCACCATACCTGGCCAATTTTTGCAATTTTAGTTGAGATGGGGTTTCACCACTTTGGCTAGGCTGGTATTGAACTCCTGACCTCAGGTGATCCACCTGCCTTGGCCTCCCAAAGTGCTTGGATTACAGGTGTGAGCTAGGTGCCCAGCCTGTTTTATTTTATTTTTTGAGACGGGGTCTCCCTCTGTTGCCCAGGCTGAAGTGCAGTGGCATGTATCTCTGCTCACTGCAACCTCCGCCTCCCCAGTTCAAGTGATTCTCCTGCCTCAGCCTCCTGATTAGCTGGGTCTATAGGTGCCCACCACGACACCCTGCTAATTTTTGTATTTTTAGTAGAGACTGGGTTTCACTATATCGGCCAGGCTGGTCTCAAACTCCTGACCTCAAATGATCTGCCCGCTTCGGCTTCCCAAAGTGCTGAGATTACGGGCGTGAGCCACCATGCCTGGCCTCAGACTCCTTTTTAAACAACCAGATCTGACATGAACTCATAGAGTGAGAACTCACTCATCACCAAGAGGATGGCGCTAAGCCATTCATGAGGGATCCGCCCACATGTCCGCACCTCCCGCTAGTCCCCACCTCCAAATTGAGATTCACATTTCTTTTCTTTTTTTTTTTGAAGCATACAGGTGTTAGGTATTCACTTGTTTGCAAAGTCCACTTCCCAGTGGGCTTCTCAACCAGAAACAAAGTTATCTATGCATTCACATTTCAACATGAGACTCAGAGGGGACACACAGCCAAGCTGTACCAGAGGGGCACTACAATGGCATTTGGTAGTTGGGGAGGAGATCAGATTCAACTCCAAATACAACAGGAAAAGTGAGAATCTGTAGCCAAGAATAAGAGTGTGTGTGTTGGCAGGGGGTGGTCAGTGCATGGAAAATTACCACAAGGCAATATCAGGGGTAAGGGGGGAGATTTCTGACTAAATCCACCTAACAGAATTCTTGCTGAAAGCAGGCCAGGGTGACCAGACATCACCTGGGGGTTGTTAGGGGAGGAGGATCCCAACCAGTTATAGAGGATGATCAGATATTGAGAATGAGGGATTCAGGCTAAAGTGACTTGCTAGGATTCTTCTGAAAATTGGACAATACGAAGATGAACATGTGAACTCCAAAGTCAGGGCCTAGCTGAGAAATCAGGGGTGGCCTAACTAGAGAGAAGTCAAGGAGAGAATCTTCACCAACCATTTGACTTTATTCAACATTGCTAAACTGCTAAACTGCTCATTACCAAGGTATGATAGTTTCTCTTTTTTTGTATCCTCACCAACACTTGGATTGAGAAAGTTTAAATTTGCAAATATGATTTGAAACAGTATTTCATAGCTTAACTTGCATTTACTTGTAGCTAAAGAAACTTGTGCAGATTTTCTATCTTATTGGTCATTTGGGGTTCCTCTTCGGTTAACTGTATGTTTAATATTGTAAGCTGATATGTGGTATTGTATTGCTTAAAAACAATTGGCCGGGCATGGTGGCTCACGCCCGTAATCTCAGCATTTTGGGAGGCCGAGGTGGGAGGATCATGAGGTCAGGAGTTCGAGATCTGCCTGGCTAATATGGTGAAACCCGTCTCTACTAAAAATACAAAAATTAGCCAGGTGTAAGCTGGGGGCAGTGGCTCATGCCTGTAATCCTAGCACTTTGGGAGGCCGAGGCCAGCAGATCACAAGGTCAGGAGTTCAAGACCAGCCTGGCCAACATGGTGAAACCCTGTCTGTACTAAAAATACAAAAATTAGCTGGGTGTGGTGGTGTGCCCCTGTATCCCAGCTCCTCAGGAGGCTGAGGCAGGAGAATTGCTTGAACTGGGACCTGGGAGGTGGAGGTTGCAGTGAGCCGAGATCACGCCACTGCACTCCAGCCTGGGCTACAGAGTGAGATTCCCTCTAAAAAAAAAAAAATTAGCCGGGCATGGTAGTGCACACCTGTAGTCCCAGCTACTCGGGAGGCCAAGGCAGAAGAATCACTTGAACCTGGGAGGCGGAAGTTGCAGTGATTGAGACCGTGCCACTGTACTCCAGCCTGGGTGACAGAGGGAGACTATGTCTTCAGAAAGAAAAGAAAAAGAACTACTAAAGAACTTCTCCTCAGCCTCCTGAGTAGCTGGGACTATAGGCGTGCACCACCATGCCCAGCTAATTTTTTGTATTTTTAGTAGAGATGGGGTTTCACTGTGTTAGCCAGGATGGTCTCAATCTCCTGTCCTCGTGATCTGCCCGCCTTGGCCTCCTAAAGTGTTGAGATTACAGGCATGAGCTACTGCACTGGCTTTCTTTTTCAATTTTTGTAATAGCTGCATACCATTTCTCATTTTATGGATGTAGTCTAACCGGTCTTCTATTTTGATTTTGGATTTGTTGTATTGTTATTCTATTATAAACTATAGTTTAATGTTAATGAACATTCATTCTTTCCTTTTTTTTTTTTTTTTTTGAGATGGAGTCTCGCTCTGTAGCCAGGCTGGAGTGCAGTGGTGCGAACTGCAACCTCCACCTCCTGGGTTCAAGCGATTATCCTGCCTCAGCCACCTGAGTAGCTGAGAGTACAGGCATGTGCCACCATGCCCAGCTAATTTTTGTATTAGTAATAGAGGCAGAGTTTCACCATGTTGGCCAGGATGTTCTCAATCTCTTGACCTCATGATCCACCCGCCTTGGCTTCCCAAAGTGCTGGGATTACAGACGTGAACCATTGCACCCGGCCTGAACATTCTCATAGATTCATCTTTTTTTTTGTCATTCTGATAATTTCCTTTGGATATATTTCTATATGTAGCTCAAACCAAATGACTATTTAAAAGCTATTTTTTTTTTTGAGTCAGAGTCTCACTCTGTTGCCCAGGCTGGAATACATTGGCACAATCTCGGCTCCCTGCAACCTCCACCTCCTGGGTTCAAGCGTTTCTTCTGCGTCAGCCTTCCGAGTAGCTAGGATTACAGGCATGTGCCACCAGGCCCAGCTAATTTTTGTATTTTTTAGTAGAGACAGGGTTTCACCATCTTGGCCAGGCTGATCTTGAACTCCTGACCTTGTGATCTACCTGCCTTGGCCTCCCAAAGTGCTGGGATTACAGGCGTGAGCCACCGCACCCAGCTATTTAAAAGCTTTACTATGAATTACACATTGTCTTCTAGAAAATTTGCTTCCATTTACTGTATAGAATAGGTTGCTTTTTTCTGTATTACTTCAGTAACACTGGGCATTTCCAGTGATGGTGGAAAATGGTGAGAACCAGATATTGCATACCAATATAATAATAATTATTATTATTTTACCACCGCCACCACCCTATTATTATTATTACTAAACTATAGAGAGGTGGTCTCACTACATTGCCAAGGCCAGTCTTGAACTCCTGGCCTCAAGCAATCCTCCTGCTTCAACCTCCCAAAGTGCTGGGATTACAGGTGTGAGCCACCTTGCCTGGCCCATGCTAATATATTTAATGCCAGCAAAGTATGCCATTGTATGAATGTTTGTCATTATTATTATTATTTTTTTGAGACAGAGTTTCACTCTTGTTGCCCAGGCTGGAGTGTAGTGGTGCGATCTTGGCTTACTGCAACCTCTGCCTCCCGGGTTCAAGCGATTCTCCAGCCTCAGCCTCCAGAATAGCTGGGATTACAGGCGCCTGCCACCGTGCCTGGCTAATTTTTTTTCTATTTTTAGTAGAGATGGGGTTTCACCGTGTTGACCACGCTGGTCTCGAACTCCTGATCTCAGGCAATCTGCCCACCTCAGCCTCCTAAAGTGCTGGGATTACAGGCATGAGGCACTGGGCCAGGTGAATGTTTGTCATTAATTTAGCCAATTATTGGCTGGGTGTGGTGGCTCATGCCTGTAATCCAAGCACTTTAGAGGCCAAGGCGGGCGGATCGCCTGAGGTTGGGAGTTCAAGACCAGCCTGACCAACATGGTGAAACCTCGTCTTAAAGAAAAAAAAGAAAAAAAAAAAGGAAAAAGAAATTTAGCCAATTATCTTGCCTTCTTGTTTTGGTGTTATAACCATCGTTTCAATCAATAGCTTTTAAACGATGTCGTTTTTCTCATTCTTAACTTTTAACTTACGACAAATTTCTGACCACGGAATTGTTGAAGAAAAAAAGTATTAGTTTTTTTTGTTGTTGTTGTTGTTTTGAGACGGAGTCTTGCTCTGTCACCCAGGCTAGAGTACAGTAGTACGATCTCAGCTCACTGCAACCTCTGCCTCCTGGGTTCAAACGATTCTCCTGCCTGAGCCTCCTGAGTAGCTGGGACTACAGGTGCACATCACCATGCCCAGCTAATCTTTGTATTTTTTTTTTTTTAGTAGAGACATGGTTTCACCATGTTGGTCAGGATGATCTCCATGTCTTGACCTAACGATCTGCCCGCCTTGGCCTCCCAAAGTGCTGGGATTACAGGTATAAGCCACCATGCCTGGTCACTATTAGTATTTTTAAAGCTGTGAATACATATAGAGAAAACACTCTTCAGAATAGCTGTGTTCTTGTAGAATATCAGCAAGGCACGGGAAAGAACATCTCTGTTTTTTGTTAGTTTGTTTGTTTTTGAGTCAGAGTCCCGCTCTGTTGCCAAGGCTGGAGTGCAGTGGCGTGATCTCAGCTTACTGCAAACTCAGCCTCTTGGGTTTCAGCGATTCTTCTGCCTCAGCCTCCCAAGTAGCTGGGACTACAGGTGTGGGCCACCACGCTCGGCTACTTTTTGTATTTTTAGTAGAGACACGGGTTTCACCATGTTGGCCAGGCTGGTTTCAAAGTCCTGACCTCAGATGATCCGCCTGCCTCAGCTTCCCAAAGTGCTGGGATTACAGAGGTGAACCATTGAGCATTGTAATCTAACCTAACTGGAGAACTACACTTTTCTTTATTTTTTCTTTTTCTTTTTTTTAAATTTATTTTTACAGTACTTTGAGCTGCTGTTTAAGAGAACTACACCTTTAATTGCCTCAACCAAGCTGAATGCATCTAAGCGTGACTGTCTATGAAAAACAAGTTCAAATAAAATTCTTAAATGATGCCACTTTTACACATTGTGCTGTGGTTAAGGTCCAAAATCTGAAAGATTTTGATTCTAGCTATAGCTGTTCCATGACAAATAAGGATAATTTTCAACAGCATTATCTTGGTGACCAAGTCATCACCTTCCTTCCTCCTCTCCTCTCCCCTCCCCTCCTCTCCTGTCCTCTCCCTGGAGTCTCCTTCTGTTGCCCAGGATGGATCAGGGCCACCTCCAGAGGTCAAATAGGGTGGAAACAACCTCCCTCCCTTCCTCCCTCCCTCCCTTTCTTCCTTCCTTCTGATGGAGTCTCCTTCTGTTGCCCAGGTTGGAGTGCAGTGGTGCAGTATCAGCTCACTGCAACCTCCACTGGATCAGGGACACCTCCAGAGGTCAGATAGGGTGGATCAATCCTCCCTCCCTCCCTTCCTCCCTCCCTCTCCTCCTTCCTTCTTTCCCTCCCTTCCTCCCTTCCTTATTCCTTCCCTCCCTCCCTACCTCGTTCCCTCCTTGCTTTCAATGGAGTCTCCTTCTGTCGTCCAGGCTAGAGTACAGTGGTGTAATCTCAGCTCACTGCAACCTGCACCTTCCAGGTTCAAGCAATTCTCCTGCTTCAGCCTGCAGAGTAGCTGGGACTACAGGCAAGCGCCACCACACCCAGCTAATTTTTGTATTTTTAGTAGAGACAGGGTTTTACCATGTTGGCCTGGCTGGTCTCGAACTCCTGACCTCAGGTGATCTGGGCCTTGCCCCCCCAAGTGCTGGGATTACAGGTGTGATCCACTGCAGCCCGCCTAGGGTGGATTTTTGAATCTGAGGGCTTCAAATCATAGTGGTTTGAAACCAGCCTGGCCACATGGTGAAACCCCCGGCTCTACTGAAAATACAAAAAATTAGCTGGGTGTGGTGGTGCATACCTGTGATCCCAGCTACTTGGAAGGCTGAGGCAGAATAGCCTAGTGGATGCCGTGTGGCCAGGGCTGGGGGTTTTAGGTTGGAAAACTAACCTGCACATGTACTCCTGAACCTAAAAGTGTGTGTGTGTGTGTGTGTGTGTGTGTGTGTGTGTGTGTGTGTTTTAAGAAAACATTTCAGGCCGGGCGCAGTGGCTCACGCCTGTAATCCTAGCACTTTGGGAGGCCGAGGTGGGTGGATCACCTGAGGTCAGGGGTTCAAGACCAGCCTAGCCATCATGGTGAAACCTCATCTTTATAAAAAAAAAGAAAAAAAGAAAATATTTCAGTTGTAAATTCTAAGAGGAATTTCTGTTAGGTTGAATTCACTTTGCACTTTGGAATCTCACTGGCATCTGCCGTTTTTTTGTGGCTTAACGGTTGACCAATAGGTTAAGGTCTCCTTGATACAGGTCTTGAAAATGCTTTTTTTTCCTGCAAAACAAATGACCAAAGTCATTACTGTACCCGCAAAAGGTAAATATATTTCGATTAGTCTCTGCAGACACCTGATTCTTACTCTGACACCAGTGTTGGCTTGAGACGTGAGCGCCAAGACCCTTCCGGGGCAGCTGAGACAGAGGCCAGGGTTCACCTGGGCGTCCCTGAAACCCCGCCGCGGGACGACGAGCCCACCAGGGCGCATGCGCCGGACCGCCCAGCTATTCCAGTCCGAAAAAGAAAGGGGCGGAGTCTGCTCCAGGCCCCGCCTTCTATTTAGGTGCGCTCTTGGCCCAGGCTGGTTTTCCGCTTGGCGAGGGGTTACTTCCGGGTCGGAGCCCGCTAGCTGCGGGAGCCCAGTGTGGCAGTGCTGGGCGGGCCAGCGGGGTGGGCTGCGGCCCGCGCGCTGCCGGCGATGCAGGGTGGCAGCTCCGGGGCCCGCGAGCGCGAAGAGGAGGGCGACGGGGCAGGGGCTGTGGCTGCGCCACCGGCTATTGACTTTCCCGCCGAGGGCCCGGACCCCAAATATGATGGTGAGGGACCGGAATGCGGCGTCGCCGCTCTGCTGTCTCCGTCCACCTGCGTTTCCGTGCGGTCCAGGGGGCCCCGAGGTTTGCCTCAAGACCCGGGCAAATTTGGCTGCCTCCAGGCTTGAACCGGCGAGGCAGCCGGGGGTGGGGCGGCGGGCGGGCCGTCGGGATAAGGTAAATATTTATTGAAAAGAACGTCCGCTTGTCGCTCCTTTGATTACATTTCTGTTCCTTGGTTTTCTCTCTGCGGACTGAGGCCTTCGAATGGCTGGGGTCATCCCCGAGGCCACCGTCCTGCCCCCAAACCTTGTGTTTTTGTCATTCATTGAGAACACAAATTCCGTTCATTAATGCAAAGAGACTTCGCAAACTGTGCCCTGAATAGTTTGGGTTGAGAGCTGTAATTTGTAGCTTTTGTCTTTTGCTTCATTGATGGGAGAACTAAAGATTTCTCATAGCGAGGCAGCATGGAAATAAATCAGCTGCTTTGGTTTAAAGCATAAAAAGGCCCAAGGTTTTTTTTTGTTTTTTGTTTTGTTTTTTTGAGACATCGTGCTCTGTCACCCAGGCTGGAGCGCAATGGCACAATCATAGCTCACTGTAGCCTCCAACTCCTGGGCTCAAGTAATCCTCCAGCCTCAGCCTCCCGAGTACTGGAACCACAGGCGAACACCACCATGCCGGGCTAATGTTTTGATTTTTTTTGTAGAGATGGGGTCTCGCTGTGTTCCCCAGGCTGGTCTTGAATGCCTGGCCTCAAGCTATTCTGCCT